>VZTT01046508.1:14533-43726 GCA_013400855.1 Buphagus erythrorhynchus | reverse complement strand
TTGGATTACCCTATATATGCTTTCATGTACGTGAAGACAACAAACTAAAGGCTTTAGTTCAGTTGTGCCCTTTTGAAATAGTTTTTTATTATTGTTTTAATCCATTGTCCTCATTAAGTGAAATAATGAGTGTATTTTTAGATTTATTTTATAAAATTGTAGGATTAATTTTACAAGCTTGGAAACTCTTAGATTTAGAATTAAAATAGAATGTATACTTTATACAGGAGGAAAAAACAAAAAGAAATTGCCATTTTCTTTAGATTCCCAGGCCATGCAGTTTTCTTAGATATTTCAGAATATTTATCTTACAGAATTTCTTTGTGTTGCATAAGAGCTATGGTAATTTTTGGACGCTATTTTAAAAACAATTTGCAGAGCACTGTCTCACCTGCTCAGACTATTCATCAGCTTGGAAGAGTGTTAATTTTCCACGTGAACCCCAGCAGCCTGCAGCACATGGCAGAGCCACCCTGTCACCAGAGCAGGGTTACTCATACCCACAGCCTCCCACCCAATTCCTCTTTGGTTCCATCTACTGCACAAGAAGTTCCCTCACCATTATTCATGCCAGGAAGTAAATGCCACCCAACTCTGCTGAGGTGTCCACAGTGACAGCAGCAGAGATTCAGGGCTGGGTGGGGGGATGTAACCCTGCACCCAGCAGGTGGGGGTGATGCTGCTGAGTTTGCTGGTTAAAGAAGGAATGTGTGTGCAGACCAGCCACACTGCATGGGTACCACCCTGCAGGTTTCTCACTTGATAGCTCTTGTTTCCTCCAGTTTCCCTGGTACAGCTTCCTGCTGGCCAGAACCAGGCTGGGGAAGGGAGGCTGGCTGTGCCACCTGGTGTGTCCATGGTGAAGTTTTCCTGGCTGGAGCACTGGGAGGGTGTTTCACCATGTGCTGTGACCTCGATTCAATCCCCATGGACCAGATCCCTTGTGCTCCCTTGCCCCTGGCCTGGTGTATCCATACCTAAACATGGGCTGCTGAAGTGTGGCAGTTTTCTCATTCACTTAGGTAGGTTTTGGATCCAGTCTGACCAGATTTTAATGAACCCTTGAAATTTTTTTGTTGATAACGCTACATTATGGGTTGCAAAGGCATCTCCCAACTCAGTTCTCATTGCCATTTTACTTCTTAGCTGAAGACAGCTTTCCATGTGAGGCAGGTAGTATTCACCACAAACAGGGGGGGACAGCATCCTTAGGTTTTATGGAAAGCATCCTTTCTCTCTAAAGAAAGAAAACAACAAAATTAGATTTTAATGCCACAAACTCACGATAAAGAAGTTAGCAAAAAAGAAAAATAAAAAATGCCTAAATGAAGAACAATGACTTGTAATTCTTTGTGGATTTTTTTGTTTGTTTTTTTTGTCTTCTAGATTTTTCAGAAACATCTACCAAAAATGAAACAGGTATTTAGATTTAATGTGAATCTCTGTCTTTGTAAACAGGTGGTGCTCCTGTCATGGCAGCTTCTGGGTCTTTGAAAGTGCACAGAGGACACAGTCTCCAAGCTGGTAGGTAAAAGTAATTATGAGGTATGTGTGTGCATGTAAATTGAAACTAATTTAAACTTAAATTATTTTAAACTTCAGAAAATATTAAAGCTAATGCATGATTTGATTCCCTATTGTAAGGCTTACCTATTTCTTTGGGTTTTTTGCTTTGAGGAGTTTTTGTCAGAAAGGCATTGACAGATGGGATAAGTTTAGAAGAGGTAGTGACAGATGAGCTAAGTGACAGAGTATAAGTAGTAATCTTATTCACAGCAGTAAAATGCTGCCATCATTTTAACAAAGGGCACCCACCAAAAAAAAATTCACCTCAGGCCATGAGAAATCCTGTACCCTAACAATGATATGCTGGGAAAAACACCCACCACATTTAAATATACTTCTTTATGATAATGGAGGAAAAAGGCACTGCCAGCAGATAGAATTGTGTGTGTTTGTCATTCAAAATTAATTGCAATGGACACAGCATTTTTGCTTGCCTGGTTTTAACTGGGGTGGAGTCTGAGGTTGTGAAGAAACGTAGGCATCTCTTTTCAGCTTCATGCTTGGGAAAGACCTATGATGTGCAGCCTGGCTTCTTTGTAAAGATGGTGATTTGCATTTGGAAAGCAAAGTTGTCTTTGTAAGGGCTAGCTTAAGCATTTTCGATGGTTTTTCAGAAACCAAGAAGTTATCCATCATGCTGGAGGTGGAATTTTAACAAGAGTCTTCCAGATGCTCCCAAGATCACCCACGCATTGCTCCCTGATTCATGCATGCAAGATAGCTCTGCTCCCACAGTGATGTACAGCAAAATGCACTGCTGTTGACTTCAGTGGCCTTCAGTGTGATTAGTTGTAAAAGTGTCCTCAATTTTATTTCCTTGGTGTTATGTTCATGAAGAAATGCTGACATCACTGTTACAGAAAAGCCAGCACTAGCCACTGTTTATGCTTTCTAAGATTATTCTGTATGATTTAGTTTAAGAGGTTACAAGTCAAAACCAGAAAAGCATAGGCTTTGATGATATTGTACAAATTCCTAAATCCAAAGCCATTGACAATGTTCCTGTATTCTAGGTCCTAAAGGTGGGTATGAGATGCTAACACTTCCTTCAGAACCTGGAACTCCAACTAGTTCTGAGGAAACTGGTGAGTACAGGTTTTTGTGTCAGGGGTCGCTAACACCTCTTGTTTCTTTTTCATTTTCCTTTTTTTTTTTAAATTGTTGAGATCTCTTTTGAGTGTAATTTTTGAAGTGTTGCCCTTTGAACGTGTCAGCTTTGCATGCATGCTAACATGTTTATCTTTGGGCTGTATTTATAGTGCAGATTTTCTTTCTGTGTGATTTATCGTTCATTTCTGAGAACAGTGCCTATATTGGGTAGAAAATATTAATAACTAACACTTGCTGAAAGAAAGACTGCAACACCAGTTTCAAATATAACTTACTTCTTCCTTCTCCAGTTATAGTCTTTTCCTTTCTTTTCCCCTCACTCGAGGGCCATTGAATTTTCACTCTTCTCCTGTTACTTACTTGACTATCTTTTGGTTCCTACAGTTTCCCCCTTGCTCTTTAAGCAATCATTGCTCTTAAGCAATCTTTGAGCTACCAATTCTTTCAGAATCTTGTAACCATACATTGTGGTCTGCTTTTCTCTCAAATCCTCCTTTCCCAATGGTCTCCAATACTGGCCCTCTGACCCCTCTTGAAGCACCTCCTGTCTCTGTGCACCCAGAAGGGACTGCTGAAAGCACTGTCCATGGCTTGCTCTGTGCATCATGTTTTCATTAGTAGGAACATTCTGCTGTTTTATGCTTTTTGAACAAACTCTTCTCTTCAAACAAGTAAGAGCCAGTTTTCAGTGCCTAATAAGGTTTTTTTTGTTTGGTTGTTTTTTCTTAAGGAAAAATGAAAACCAAGTATTCCTATGTTTATAAAGAAAGCACAGTTTGTATTGAGACAGCACAGACTGAACCACAGAAGGCTTTTCCTTTCCTTTCCTTCCATTCCAGTTAGCCCAACTGTTTTGTTTTGTTGGTTTTTTTTGTTTATTTTTACTTCTACTTCTTCCTTTGAGAAGAATATTCAACTGTTGCTAGTTTTTGGGGTTTTTTCTGTGTGTTTCTTTTGCTTTTCTTGCACAAAACCCTACCAATTCTCCATGTGTAGTTTTTTTGGTTCTCAGGAAAATCACTTGGCTTGTTTGCAACGGATATGATGTACAGCCTCCTTAAACCTGTTACCTGTTTAGTTCTATAAGGGATCTTGCTAGTTTTCATCCTAGCTAACTTTGAGGATGCTTTATTTAACACTTCTGTTACATCACTTTAACAGCATACAGAAAGACTTAAAAAATTATCTTTTCCTTCACGACTGTTCGTGACTCTGCACTTAAGATTGTCACTTGTAACTTCTGCTGGTTCCCAATGGTATGATTTTTCTGAGTCCCTTCTTGCTCAATCAGGCCAAATTCCTTTGCAATACTTTGGACACAATAATTGAAAATAATTTTTGAGAATGATGTTTGATGACAATATAAAAAATTCCTTCTGCATTCAGTTCTGCATTGATTTTGTCATTTTGTTCCTAACATTTTGCTTTGCAACCACAACTTGAAGTCTGGCTGACAGAAAAATATTTGTATACTTTTTGGATTTTCCTATGTTTTTTAAATTAAAATCTGTGAGAAAATTGGCCAAATTTCCAGTCTTTTCAGTTTTTGGACTGTATACTAGACTCCTTTGATGAAAACAGCTTAAGCCTGGGGAGATTCCATTATCCTGGAACATACCCATACTGTTGCCTAACATTGTATAAGTTATCTCTGCTACTTATTATACTTCCAAGAAGATGAAAAAGTTTCCCTCAATGGGTAATTCACTGCTGCTGTTGTCTGGATATAAGAAGTCATTTTTCCCTATGCTCTAAAATGCCTTGATATCCTGCTGCCTCTCCATTCACATCTCAATAGTGCCTACATGGGCAAAAAGGAAAAGCAATAGTTTGGACAAAAAAAGATTTGATATGAGTTCTTTGTGGGGACAAGGAAGGGCTTAAGAGGAGAACTTCATGAAAAAGGAGAGCCTCAAAGTGATATTGTTTTCCTTCTGCACTCCTCTGTCTCAAACTGACTTAAGAGTAGTAAGTCTTTAAGGCTAAGGACTCCAACTGGACTGAACAGGCAGGCAAGATTAAAATAATTGAAAGCAGGGCTAGATGAAGTCTTGAGACCAGTAGACAAAAAAAGTCGTTTTTAAGTAAAAATTGTTTCATAGGAACTGTTCCCTAGTAGGTGTTAGTCTGTGTCTTCTTTTAGATTTTTCCAAAAAACCCTGTGAGATTTCCTCTGAAGTTCTTGTGATCTTTATTATTTAGAAGAGTTTTCCCACAATGTTTTGTCCTGCAATGAAAGTCCTTTAATACTTTGTTGTCCTCACTTGGCATCATTCCTATCTTTTTCAGTCCTGCACAGGGAAGCTTTCAACGTCTCCTCAAGTTTCCTCTCCCTTTTCTTGAAACAGTTCTTCAGTCCCTGTTTTTGGGACACCCTTTAAGAACCTCTACTGATTTTGCTTTCTATCTTGCAGATGATATAGTAGGTCACATCTTCCTAGAACAAATTACTTCATATGAAGCTTTACTAACCTAAGGCAGAGCTGGAAGCCTTGTGAGGTAGTGCTGCTGTTAGAAATATCTGCAGAGTGTTTGCCTTCTGCCACAACACAGCGAGATTCCTGTCTGTGGTCTGTGGCCTTCTGCATAGATCCTGACTTGATCAGTGTCCCAGGATATTTAAAGTAGAAGCTGTAGTTTTCTCATGTCCCATCTACCACTGAGGAATGTCCAGTTTGGCAAGCAGAGTTATTGCTGCTCAGTGTTTGCTTTCAGTGTGTCTGTGTGAACTGGATCATTGCAAACAGTGCCTGTTGTCACTTGTTACTTATTCCAGAAGGGGCAGTGGGTTATTCAGCTGATGTCCCCACACCAGATCGACCCCACAGTGAGACAGCCACCTATGTTAATATTCCTGTCAGTCCTACTTCCAAAAAACAGCTTCACTACATGGAACTGGAGCTTCAAGAATCTAGCACAAGCATAAGAGGTAAGGAAGTCTATGGTACATTTAAACAGCAAAGAATATGCAGAATGTATGGGGTATGTGGAATCCTGATTTCATGTAGGGAGCAGATGAGGGAGCTGGGGGTGTTCAGCCTGGAAAAAGGGAGGCTCAGGGGTGACCTTATCACTCTTACAACTACCTGAAAGAAGGCTGTAGCTTTGTGGGGGTCATCCTCTTCTCCCAGGCAACAGTGACAGGAGAGGACATGGCCTCAAGCTGCCCAAGGGGAGGTTCAAGTTGGACATCAGGAAGAATTTTTTCACTGACAGGATGGTCAGGCATTGGAAGAGGCTTCCCAGGGAAGTGTTGGACTCATCATTGCTGGAACTGTTTAAGAAATGACTGGATGTGACACTTAGTGCTGTGGCTTAGTTGGTAGTAGTGCTTGGTCAAAACTTGCACTCGATGGTTTGGAGTCTTTTCCAACCTCAATGATTCCATGGGCTTCTGCTAACAGAGGAGTTGAACCCTGCTATGTTTCTGAGGCAGTTTTTAAAATTGGCATCTCTTCTTGAAAAAGATTTTTGAGTAATGAAGTTCTATAAGATGTTGCATCCCTTTGACAGGTGATTCTATGTGTGCTCCTTCTAAAGTGAACATTTCAAACTGGAGTTTGAAAGACAGTAATTTGCTTGTGTTCTCAAGATTTTCATTGCATATTAGGACGACACTTACCTCATTTTTCTTTCTTGGCTTCAGAAACAGGGCTGTGGGTGTGGGTGTACAGGGCTTGCTCCTGAAGACACTGGCTCTGCAGCCATGCAGCAAATGATTCAGAACAGAACAGAGTGTGCTTCTATCTGCTCTCCATGAGGGCATGTGAAAGTGCTACAGAGAGAATGCAAAATATTTCATTTTTTATGTTTTTGTTGTTTTTTAAAAAAAATTATTTTGTTTGGATTGGATATTTTACTTCTAATGCTTACCTTGGGCAATTATCACATAAACATGCAATAGATCTGCCATGTGTTGTCATTTAGAGATGCAGTCCTTGCTACAGCAAGCCTCTCATCAGAATATGGCTTTTAATTGCTTGCATTTGATGTTGATGGATTTTCTGTGTATACTTCTCAGCTATAAAGATTTTAATTTTTATATTTCTATTTTCAACAATTTTATTAACTTTGAAATGCTAGCACTTTTCCTGTTGCTTTTTAAATGTTTTTATGGTTTTCATCATGTAATTCTAAGCTTCTCCCAGGCCTTAATGTAGTTCTCTCTACAACATCATGTTGAAATGTAAAAGCAATATTTTCTCTTAATTTAAAGACATTGAACCAAGGCATTAAAAATGAAGAGTTAAATGCTATAAATTTTCCTTAATGTCAACTACCCTCCCAATCTCAAATGGTGTAACTTTAAAGGTGCCTGTAATGACCATAAATATTTTATTTTTTTCATATTAAAGTTTTCCTAGCCTCTAGCCTTAGAGAAATATTTTACTGCCTAACAGACTGAGCAGCTTCTGCCTCCGCCATTGCCANTAGTTTTCTCATGTCCCATCTACCACTGAGGAATGTCCAGTTTGGCAAGCAGAGTTATTGCTGCTCAGTGTTTGCTTTCAGTGTGTCTGTGTGAACTGGATCATTGCAAACAGTGCCTGTTGTCACTTGTTACTTATTCCAGAAGGGGCAGTGGGTTATTCAGCTGATGTCCCCACACCAGATCGACCCCACAGTGAGACAGCCACCTATGTTAATATTCCTGTCAGTCCTACTTCCAAAAAACAGCTTCACTACATGGAACTGGAGCTTCAAGAATCTAGCACAAGCATAAGAGGTAAGGAAGTCTATGGTACATTTAAACAGCAAAGAATATGCAGAATGTATGGGGTATGTGGAATCCTGATTTCATGTAGGGAGCAGATGAGGGAGCTGGGGGTGTTCAGCCTGGAAAAAGGGAGGCTCAGGGGTGACCTTATCACTCTTACAACTACCTGAAAGAAGGCTGTAGCTTTGTGGGGGTCATCCTCTTCTCCCAGGCAACAGTGACAGGAGAGGACATGGCCTCAAGCTGCCCAAGGGGAGGTTCAAGTTGGACATCAGGAAGAATTTTTTCACTGACAGGATGGTCAGGCATTGGAAGAGGCTTCCCAGGNGGTCATCCTCTTCTCCCAGGCAACAGTGACAGGAGAGGACATGGCCTCAAGCTGCCCAAGGGGAGGTTCAAGTTGGACATCAGGAAGAATTTTTTCACTGACAGGATGGTCAGGCATTGGAAGAGGCTTCCCAGGGAAGTGTTGGACTCATCATTGCTGGAACTGTTTAAGAAATGACTGGATGTGACACTTAGTGCTGTGACTTAGTTGGTGGTAGTGCTCGGTCAAAGCTTGCACTCGATGGTTTGGAGTCTTTTCCAACCTCAATGATTCCATGGGCTTCTGCTAACAGAGGAGTTGAACCCTGCTATGTTTCTGAGGCAGTTTTTAAAATTGGCATCTCTTCTTGAAAAAGATTTTTGAGTAATGAAGTTCTATAAGATGTTGCATCCCTTTGACAGGTGATTCTATGTGTGCTCCTTCTAAAGTGAACATTTCAAACTGGAGTTTGAAAGACAGTAATTTGCTTGTGTTCTCAAGATTTTCATTGCATATTAGGACGACACTTACCTCATTTTTCTTTCTTGGCTTCAGAAACAGGGCTGTGGGTGTGGGTGTACAGGGCTTGCTCCTGAAGACACTGGCTCTGCAGCCATGCAGCAAATGATTCAGAACAGAACAGAGTGTTCTTCTATCTGCTCTCCATGAGGGCATGTGAAAGTGCTACAGAGAGAATGCAAAATATTTCATTTTTTATGTTTTTGTTGTTTTTTAAAAAAAATTATTTTGTTTGGATTGGATATTTTACTTCTAATGCTTACCTTGGGCAATTAGCACATAAGCATGCAATAGATCTGCCATGTGTTGTCATTTAGAGATGCAGTCCTTGCTACAGCAAGCCCCTCATCAGAATATGGCTTTTAATTGCTTGCATTTGATGTTGATGGATTTTCTGTGTATACTTCTCAGCTATAAAGATTTTAATTTTTATATTTCTATTTTCAGCAATTTTATTAACTTTGAAATGCTAGCACTTTTCCTGTTGCTTTTTAAATGTTTTTATGGTTTTCATCATGTAATTCTAAGCTTCTCCCAGGCCTTAATGTAGTTCTCTCTACAACATCATGTTGAAATGTAAAAGCAATATTTTCTCTTAATTTAAAGACATTGAACCAAGGCATTAAAAATGAAGAGTTAAATGCTATAAATTTTCCTTAATGTCAACTACCCTCCCAATCTCAAATGGTGTAACTTTAAAGGTGCCTGTAATGACCATAAATATTTTATTTTTTTCATATTAAAGTTTTCCTAGCCTCTAGCCTTAGAGAAATATTTTACTGCCTAACAGACTGAGCAGCTTCTGCCTCCGCCATTGCCAAGAAAAATGAGCTAAAGTGTCATTCTGTGTGAGGCTGAAGGTGGTTGCTCTGGTGAACATTCACAGCGTGCCTAATCCAGACAAAGAACAGTGCCAGCTGCCACAAGTGTTTTCTGTTCAAATACCAGGTGTGATTAGTTGCCTGGTAAGGAACCCTCCCAGAAGTGGGAGAGCCAAGATCAGTTTTTTCATTGACTAGGAGTAATAGGGGTGAAGATTTGAACCCGGGGCAGAAATGCAAGTGGTTCATTTGCTTATTTGAGGAGAGCCAGACAACTAGAATATGCAGATAACAAAACTTTCGAGGTGTTTTGTTTTAGTGGTGGTTATCCCCTCACTCCCTTCATACAGCTTTCTCTGAGACTGGACAAGGATAATCCAGGATATCTGTGGAGGAAGTGTCACAACAGCCTTTTGACTCGGGGGTATGTGAGGCTGTAGTGTTTTAGAGGGTTCTGTTTGGTGTTTCAGGGAGTGGGGCGTCCCGGTATGCCCAGATTGACATTGCAGCCACCGAGACGGCGCACAAGGTGGGCACGCAGCACGCGCAGGGCCGCCAGGAGCGCCTGCAGGAGCTGGAGCAGAAGAGGAAAGGAGCCCAGCAGTGACCTGTCTAGGAAAGAACTTTGTGCTCACCACAAACTCATACCAATTCACCTTCCAAAAGATTCACGTTTATTGTAAAAAAACACACACAACGCTGCCATTGCTTCTTGCAGTTATGCCAGATTCATTCCGGTATCTTGATTTCTGATTGGAAAGCTGGTACCATGAGGGGTGTGCTTGGGCTTTCCTTTTATTTGAATTTGGTTGTAAAGTCCAGATTTTTTGTCATATGCGATGACAGATGGAACTTTTTCTATAACTCTAAAATCATGGCAAACCTGGAACCAATTTCAGTGTTTATTAAATGGTGGCATTTTCTTTGAAAAGAAAGAACTTGAATGTGTGTAGATAAGGGAACGTGAGTGTGTCTGTGGTAAGTGTACACATCTGTTTGCATATGTTTGTATGTAAGCACACATTACTGATAAAATATATGTATATATCTGAGTGTATAAAATATGTGGAACCTCTATTAATATATCAATGGACTCTTACAAAGGCAAGAAAATTCAGTGCCTGCTCTTTTTGCAGGTACAGTTTTTTTCAATTTATGTTCTTATTTATGGACATGCTCAACTATACCTATGGATAATTCAGTTTTATACCTCACCAAGTCCTGCAGCTTTGGCTAAAGTTGCTCAGATGTAAAAGCTGTAGTGTCAGGGATGCACATGTGCATGCAAACAGACAAGAGCACATGAACAAGTTATTTAATTATGTCTACAAACCACAGTAATGTGAAGGGGCATTTGGGTGCTTCTGTTCTTAAAAAGCTTAGGTCAAACCATGACTTCGATTTTGTAGTTGCTGGGTACCTGTAATTCTTAGCAATTTTCCTGGAGCTGAACATATGTATCACTTTGAAAGTCAGGTCTCAGCTTTCTCACACAGCATATTTTAAAACCAAAAGAATTCTAAAGAAACATTCGCTTTTAAAAATTGAGTCCTTTATGTCACAAAAAGTATTCCTAATGTAAAACCAGCATCCACCTTAAATCTAAAGCTTTATTGAATAATTCTCTGTTGTGCCTAAGTAGCATAAAACCAGTTCTGTATTAGAGGATGATGTCTCCAGAGATGCTACAGAATTGAGGCACAACAGGATTTTATCTTGTAAAATAGGCTTAACCATGAGTCTGATTTAAACCACCTCTTGCTTTTGTACAGTGAGATTTTATGATTCAAAACTTAGTTTCCCATATTGTGTTGTCTATGTAATTCTTCTGTTCTTTTTCTTGTCCTTATATAAAATGTTATTTAAATAAAATATTGTATAAAATGTATGTCAGTGACACTAGACTAACAAAGGAATGTACTTACGAAGAAAACAATTTTTTTCTGATAATATATCAGTTTTGGCTTCCACAAGCTACCGGGACTGACATCTTGATATCTTGGGTTCTATGATTTTTTGATTGTGTCCTCTTCAGATCCAATATTACAGCCAAATTCTGTTTTCTAGATATGCGTTATAATTTATATTGGTGGGTTGAAGTTTTGTGCCAGTGAGGGTTTCACTAAGTGACTTACAATGAGAAGTGGGGTTTTGTTTTTGAGGCAGAATTTAACCTATAAATTTATTTGAATGTAGCCTCAATAGTAGTGTAAAATGTCAGAAATCTCACAAATAAAAAAAGGAAAACGTGTTTGAGAGTTGACAATTCCCATTCTTATCTGTCCTGTGTTCAGATGTTATTTTTCTGTTGATCCACCCACCTGGCATATTTCTGAAGGGAAAAGAGATATTTCTTATGAGATTCTAAGTTTAAAAGATTTTTCTTTGACAAGTGGACAGTGGTGTTCTGCTTTTTAAACTTCATTTTTAAACTTCATTGGAAGTTTAAAACTGGAATGGCCTGTACTTCCTGGGGCCAGGTTTATCTGACTGTTCTTCAGTCAAGAATCCTCCACTGGAGGACTTAGAGGTTAAATCTCTTGTTTTGAGACTATTTAATATTTAGGATGAGCATAGCTTGACTGATGCACGGAAATGCAGTGTTTTCCATGACAATATATAATGAAACTGTAATATTTCTATTGCAAAAATCTGTTTACCAGGAAAATACATTAGCCAAGGTCTCTACAAAGGCTGCCTTTCTGAATGTTGCTTGCATGAAATCTGGGACTTGTAGTATGGGTAAGGATTTTACACAATAGTAAAAGTCATCAGATTGCTGCTGGCCTCACAGAAGAATCACAATTTAAAAAAAATGTATTTTTCAAGGCTGTGAATCTGTGCATGCACATGGTTCTCTGTGCACATGTGTTTGTGTATGTCATAGTAATTTCTGTTTCATTTAAATTATTTTTACTTCACTTGAATAGGACAAATCGAACAGATGACTTTCACTTAGTTTTTAAATTCATTTTATATTCTCATGCACTAAGTTATATTAGCAGCTGAAGCAGGAGGCCAAACCATGCTGTTGCATCTGTTAAAAACTGGTTGGTTGTTGTTTTGGCAGTACCTTGTAGGTCGTACATCCCTGTCGAGTTACAGGCTTGAAATTAGAGCTTTCTCATTTGAACAACAGGAGCTCACAGAAATGGAAACCTTTATTCCTAAATAAATAAAATCATGTGTCTTCAACTTCCACTGGTGAACTGGGGGCAATGGAAATCAAACCATAGTTCTATGAGCAGGCTTGTGCTTGTTCACACACCTTGCATAAAACATGTGCATGAGTGATCTAAAATACAGTTTGTGATTTCTAGGGGATGAGTCCAGATTCAGAGCTCTTTGCAAAACAAAAAAAAACCCAAAAAACAACAAAAAAACCCCCCAACAAATAAACAACAACAACAAAAAAAATCATCAAAATATCTCCCACACTTTTGGAAATAAATGCAACTTGTAACTTCTGATGATAAAAACAAGGATTTTCTAATTTTTAATTTAGCATTCTATCAGAGTCATATCTCCTCCTGTTTTTACCAGGAGCACAAAGTATTAATTACCAGAAGAACAGAACAATGTAATGTGGCTGGTACTTCTGTAAGGTGTTATTGAAGAGCTTTAACATTGCAGAAGTGCTCCTGGTGATAAGAAGAAGCTGTCAGTGAGTGCAGTGTTTGGGCATCAGCATTGGTGTGCTGTGTACGTGCCTCTTCCTTCCTGATAGACCTCCTGCCAAATGTAGCTGCTGCCTCACTGGGGCTTATGGCATTGTTCATAAGCTGCTATGAAACAGTTTTATATGCAAATATTTGGGTGATGGAATCTTCTCCAAGGTAACATGCTGCAGGATGGAGGGCTAGAGTTTGGAGGGATCTAATTTCCCAACAATGCAAATAGTTGTCTGGGTTTTAATAGCACTCCGGCACCTAATTGTGGAAAATGCCAGTAGGTGTCTTTAGGCATGTAAATGTTTGTGAAAATCTGCCCTGAGAGTTGTTTTTAGCAAACGGCTTGGAAAAAATCCTCATTTTCCCTCTCTGCTGTAAACAAAACAGTGTTAATTAGTGTAGCTTGGAAAACTGTATTTGAATTTGAATTATGAGTGATTACATGTTTTGTGAGATGCTGAAACATGCAGCCATTGGTAAGTTTCTCTTCTAGTCGGTCTAGTTTGGAATAAGACACATACTTGCTAAAATAACCACGGGAGAAAGACACAGTATTTTACGAGTTACTGTTAAAATTATGGGGTTTTCTTTAAGATGTATGACAATGCTGTTACATTTTTATATCACCTTTTCTTTGGGAAGATCCTGAGAAATCATTTGACCAATCATACAAACAATGTTCTACAATCTAGGTTGAAAGGAAATGTTAATTTAATCTCATACAGCAATTAGAACAAGCAAAGCAGAGTAAGCCTGGGAGAGTTAAAAGTAATTAAAAGGAATTTTTGTAAGGAGCAGGTCTGCACCAAACACAGCACAAACAGCTGGGAAAAAGAGGTGAATGTGTGTTCAGCTTTGGTACAGCCTTATCTTGAGTGCTGTGTGCAGTGCTTGGCCCCACAAGCAAGAAGCAAGGGAAGGTCCCTGAATGTGTCCAGAGAACAACAAAGCTGGTGAAAGGGCTGGAAGTGTTGTGAGGGGAGGCTGAAGGCTCTGGGTTTGTGTTGTTTGGAATAAAAGAAGCTGAGGGTGACCTTGTTCCTAAGGGGAAGCAGAGAAGGTGCTGAGCTCTTCTTGTTGGTATCCAGATAGGATGTACAGGAATGATTTAAAACTGCACCATGGGAGGTTTAGATTGGAGTTTGGGAAGCATTTCTTTACCAAGAGGCTACTCAAACACTGGAATAGGCTTCCCAGAGAGGTGATTCTTGCCCTAGGCCTCTCAGAGTTTAAGAGGCACTTCAAAAATACCCTTAGTAACATGCTTTAACTTTTGGTCAGCCCTGAATTGGTCAGGCAGGGGGATTAGTTGGCTGATACTGCTCCCTCCCAATNCCAAACAGTGTGTGTTCCATCACCCAGCAGGACAGGCTTCCTCTCCAGTCTGGGCAGCCTTTATCTGTGGCCCTGGGGCTGCCTTCCTTACCACAGAGAAATTCATCCCATCCCATCCCATCCCATCCCATCCCATCCCATCCCATCCCATCCCAAAGATGACAGGCTTCAGAGTAGCCTCACTGTGAGTGATATCAGCTGGTTATTGATAAATCAGTTATCAATTTTCTTTGAAGGGCTGGGATACAAGTGACAGGAAAATACATGCAATCTTGACCTGGATTCTTATATGAGGAATAGCTTTGTAAAACAGTGAGCAGGTTTAGGAAAGTGCAGCTGACATGTGAACTTTGAATTTTGTAAAAACTTGAGGGTGAGTTTTTAACTTGAACTTTGAAACTTATATACTTTCAAACATTTGCCTGCATCAGAGCATCTAGAAATAATTCAAATTTATTATCCCACTGTGTACACAGAGGCGTATGTAACATCACCATTTTACTGAAATAATACGTGTCAACTTATTTGAGGAATATGCAGTGTGGGGGGGTGGGATCACAAAGCAGATTTAGCATGACACTAATTTTTCTCTACATTATATGGTTGTGAAATCTTTAAAAAGAAAAATAAATAAATAAATATAAAAAGCCATAGCATCTGCTATTGTATAAGTTAAATTTTACTCATCTGTGGGCTGAGCTGGCAATATATGGATAGTCCATATACAGAAAATAGAGCTGATTAGATGTTCAGAAAGGAACCTGGTCTTTGGATACTGGAGTTTTATTATGTAATGAATTACTGAGATTCATCTTCCCCCACGTCTCTGCTACATTTGGAGGACATAGCCCATGGCCTGCCTTTGGCTGCTGTAACACTTTGTCCTTTTACTGCCAACAGCCAGCAGTACTGGACACAAACTGGAGCACAGGGAAGTATCTTTCTGGGAATTTGCTGAAGTAGGTAGGTGTCAGCAGAGAGCCAGAAAGCAGCAGCTGTCCTTTGCCAGCACTGGCAGAAGGGCAGCACTAGAAGATGTGTGTGTATGTGTAAAGAGCATGAGGCACTGTGAAACAGAGAGCACCGTGACCTGAGAGGAGGGTGCCCCTAATTCTGTGTTCAGCAGCACTGGTGTCATTTGCAGTGGCTGGGGTGTTTGGTAGAGTCTGCTGAAAGCCCAGGACTTGATCTTGGATTTGCTGTCTTTGTGCTTTCTATGGTGAATGCATGACAGTAGTGACCATAAGTGACCATAAGTGGTAGTGAGAATGCCTTTCCTGCAGTGACAGCCCCGGGTGTGCTGCTTTGGAGCTCTGCAGACAGCAAATACTCTTCAGCATGTCTTCCTCTGGCCAAGCTCTCCTTTACAGTGGCAACATTTAACAAGCTCAGACCCTCTCATTGCTGCTGCTCTGGCTGGGGAATTGCCAAGGTGCAAGTTACAGCCTGCAGCTGGCCACATCTGCAGTGTGGACTGCGATGGGAACCCTGCCCCTCTGTCCATCAGCACGGAGCTTGCCCTGAGCACTGCAGGAAGAGACAGAACAACTGGAGAACAGAAAATCTGGAGCCAAGCAGCAGCACTGCCAAACTAACTGCACCCTGCTCTGTCTCTGCTGTAAGTGGTCAAAGCTGAACGAGGTGAGTTGCTCTGTTCCTAGGTTGGAAGGTGATGAAAATTCATGTTTTTGGCATGATATGCTTGTGGCCAAACAGAGTCACTCCTCTTCCTTCTGTAATCCCAGACACATACTGCAGCAGCACTTTGATTTGGAATTCTGACTGTCCTATTTGGTTACATTGACTGTTTTGTTCTTTCAAAAATTCTAGTAGAGCTGTTTGTACATATGGCATTAAAATGAGAAGGAAAGCAATTCCTAAGAACATCTCTGGAAAATCGTGTTCTCGTCCTGAATTGATAATAGTGAATAAAAACTTTGTTTTGCAGTTCTGCAAAGAATGAGGGTCAGTTTGTGCATGGCCTGAAACAACAGTTTGGTGGCAAGGGTTTAGTGACACCAGCAAACTGAGGTTAATGCAAACACTGATTAAGACATAAACAACCCAAATGTAAATGTGAGACCCAGAACCTGGATCTGAAATAGTTGGAAAATGGACTCTTTCCCCACTGAAGGACCATTTAGTTAATGGTTTTGGTTCAACCTCTTTTTGAATTTGAATTTTGAGGTTGGACTAAAGGATCCGATGCCAGGCATTGTAAACTACTGATTTTCACGTGTGAGTTTCCAGTTCTCAGTGTGTTTATTTTTAAAATAGTGTAGCTCCCTTCTCTCTTTAAAGTTCCTGGAAAATTACAACTGTAGAACATTAAACAGTGTTTTATTTTAGTAGGAGGCTTATTTCTAAGAGATTCAACACTTTTTGCCTACAGAAATTGGAAGGTTTAAGCTACAGTAGACCAGTTATTGAGAGGCAACCTTTGAGACTGAAATGGTTAGTTTCATGAAAATGGACAGCTTTTGTGATAAATTAATGCATCAGTGAAGGAACAAAGTTCACATATTAGGCATTAATATCTGTGTACTGTTTCTGATTTAGGAGAGTGCTCTTTTGTTGAGTGGTGGGATAATATAATTGAACATTTGGATATTAAAGTGCTTGAAGGGCTGTTGATAAAAGCACTTGGGTTGCAACTGTTGCTATATCAAATATGGCTCATCTTGAAATATTTACTGTGGAGGAAAACTTATGAATTTATTTTGGCTCTACTGGACAGATTTTATGAATGCTTCCATTTTATGCCTGTAGATACTAGTAAAATAAATCCATGCAGTCTTTTTTTTCTGTAGATTAACATCCTGCTTCCCAATAGGTGCTAGGTAAATGGACTGGAATACATGTTAACTGTATGATATATTTGAAAATGTTGGTTCTGGGACTTAGAAGCACTTTGTTGGATAACATAATGCATAAAAGAAAATGCAGCACCCAGCTCTCCATTACAAAGGTAGGTCTGTTTGTATTGAAAGCAATAATCTATTCTATTTATTGACTTAAATTACTTTATTTCTTCTATTGTCATTAAATGAAATGGAATGAAAAAAAATATATTTAAAATAGATTTTAGAACTTCCTGTATACTACTCACTGGTAAATGCTCAGCCAAGATCAGCTGTTGAGGCAGCACATTCTGGAAGCTAAGGTGGTTTCTCTGTCTCTTGCTTTTTACCTTAATCTGCATTCACCCTGGCTTGAGGGAACCCCACAGTGAGAGCAGGACACACAGCAAGCAGGAGAGGCCAGCCAAGGATCCTGCTCCCACCAGCTCCTGAGCACAGGGATCCTTACCTGCAGAAACAGGATCTGAAAAGGCAGATGGCACTTCACCCGACAAAATATAAATGATCTCTACTTGGTGCATTTAAATACTCCTGCTACTGCCACGTCTATCATTCATCAGGATCCCATGAGAGGGGAGAGGGGAAATTATTGCAGCAATCAATCTGCTACAGGGCTGTTCCTTATCTGTCTTGGTAGAATGATGCCCTCTTAGAATGATGCTGTACCAACATGTAGGATGTGCTTTTTTTTAAGAAAGACTTGGTTATTTTTGTTGCATTTAATGCCTTATGTATTTATTTTCCTCACCTTCCACCCCCCTTTTTAACAAACAAAATCTGTCCTACATGAAGTCACTGACGTTTACTTACATGGAGGTTCTTTCCAGGGCAGAATTTGACTGACTATAAAATATGAAATGTTCTGATTTCTTTTCCTAAGAAATGCAGTTCTTTTCTCATTTTCTTTTGCTCATGTTTTTGTATTTCAAATTGTTTCTCAGAGTTGTTTAAAAACTCAATTTGAAAAATTACAAAAGGATCAGATAGAACATCTATTAAGAAAGAGAAGATTCAATCACTGTATCAAAGTGTTAGTTCTTTCCTTTTCAGATGCCTCTTCCATGCAACCTATGAGCTCCATTATTCACCTCTCACAGGCTACAGGACAGATAGGTATATCTCATTTATACCTTTTTTCTTGGCTTTGAATTTTTGTTGCTATTTACAGAAACACAGGAGTGGTGACCCAAGTTATTTTTTAACCTTTAATGTCTCAAACACTATCCACTCTTGTTATTTTGACTATATGAACAGTCTCTGGAGGATTAAAACTGCAACAATGAACTGAATTGTACACACATTGATGTGTGTGTGTGCAAACCATATAAACTAGAGTGGAATCAGACTTTACACCTCCCTAGATTGTACCAAATCTTAAAAAGCAAGGAAAGCCCTGAGGAGCCTTGACAGGAACAGAAACTATTGCTCATGTTTTCCCTTATGCTGTTGTAGACTCTAACTCAGCCACAGACAATTCCAGGGAGAAGTTGGGTAGAGGGGCAGCAACAGCCTTTTTATTTTTGTTCTGCTCTAGGTTTGTGTGCCCAGTCTTTGGGCCCTGTGACTCATTAACAGCTCTGTTCAGTAACTGAAGTGAGGTGACTGTGCTGACCCATCTCCAACCTTTGCCTCTGATGAGCTGTGACTTGTTCCCAGTTTTAAATTACTGTGACATGTAAATATTTTGTCAGCCTCTTGTACTTTGCGAAGCATTCTCTCTGCTTGAGCCCACCTGGCCTTTGAGCCCAATTACTGTCATGGTGCAGTAGGTAAAGACACAGCACAGCCACTGTCTGGTTCAGCCATTGCCTCTTTAAAGCCTCTGCTGAAGCACCTCTGCACTTGTTCAGTGACTGATCAGACCCTGGTTACTCATTCCATGAATTCAGCAACTTCTGCTATTCCAGACTTCTTCAGAAATTCTTGGATAAGCATTTTCTACTTCAGGTTCACACTGAAGAAACCCAGGTTTGTGCTGTGCCCTCTTGTGTGGAGCACACAGCTGCTATGCTGCCTTTAGTGCAGGCTGAGATCTGTTGCTTTCCCGTGGGCAGCACATCTCCCCCAGCAGCAGGATCTGAATGTGCTCCATGAAAGCTGCTCCATTCCCTACAACCCAGCCTGCTCAGCAGCAGTGGCTCAGTGCTTTGTGTAGCTCCTCTCCTCTGCTGATGCATTTACTGCATGTGTCCAAATTCTTCACCCAGGGGCCAGTGCTGTGGGACCCTCCACACCCAGGCTATAGCCACCAATCTGACCTGTGACTCAGACTGAGTTCTCACCCTGCCAAAGGGGAAACTGAAGGGCAGAGTGAAGTCTTTGCTTTCTAACATAATATAGAATACATTTTTGTTCTGCATTCACAGGGAATTGATGAACACAAACTTGTAAGATAATACAGCTACTGCTCTGATACAGAAGCTAAACAGCCCTTAAAGCCACAGTCTGGGGAAGAAATAGTGTGTAGCATCTGAAAAAAAACCAAAGCAGTTTTCTCATAAATGACTTGTAGCTATTTTTGCATTTACTTCTTTTAGCTTGCCAACCAAAGGTATACCATAAACTACATGAACAGAACTGTCTCTAAGGAGACTGCTAATATTAGTGATGGCCTGTTATTGTGATGGACAACGATTCTCTGGAATATAAATAACTCAGCTTACATTAAATTTAAAAAGTAAAATAAGAAAAAAAGAAAAGATTCCAGCTTCAAAGAAAATCTCAAAGTAAGACTGCTACCACAGTTTTGGTTCAGATCACTTGCACATGAAGACACAGTTTTTAAGTAAAGAATCATGTTACTTTTAACCCATGATGATCCAGGATGAGTGGCCTATTCTGACTGAATGGGTCTCTTCAGTATTTCTCATGGAACAGGCAGGGAGAGCAAGGCTCAAGGACAGCTGCCTGATCCAGCAAACCTCAGCACTGCCATCTGTGAGGGACAGAGCTCCTCAACCAAGCAGCTGTAATCATTCACCCACAATGCACCTTGGTCACCTTGGTCTTGGCCTTGCTCCTGGAACAGTTTGATTTGAAACTTCCGTTTGAAATAAAGGGTCAGCACTGTTATTATGGACAATTTCAACCCAGGTGTCTGATGTCTGCCAAAGTTCTGACCAGAAGAATCTGGTCTTGAAAGGAGAAGTGATAATAATCTTTAGTGGAGAGTGCACTGGAATACATGCTCAGAGATAAGCTGCTTTAGAAATCCTTCTGCCTATTCAGAACACAGAAACACATCTTTGTGGTGCAAAGCTCCCCCTCCTCTCTTAAAAACGAATGTGTGAACGAACATTACAGGAATTAGCAACATGCTCAACAAACAGGTCTGGTTACTTCTCACTATATGAACGGGAAGGTGAAAAAAAACACCTCAGCAGTACCTTCTTTTGATTTTTTTAATGACCAAGTGTAGCAAAACCAAAACAATCATGAACAAGATAATTGTACACACGTGTTAGTCAATAACTAAACTGTGCAAATTGACCTCAGTACTTGTTCCCTCCTTACTCTCCCTCCCCCTCTCACATGAAAGATTCATATACAGTGCAGCAGGGCAGCTCTGAGCCACTGCTCAAAGTCAGTAAAAATATTTTTGTTACCTTAAGTAGGAAATGTAACAGGCCAAGCATTGAAATAAAGACTTTCCTGGCCTCTGTTTAACCTTCCTGTACCTCAGTGTTTGCTTTCATTGATCAGAATACCTTACCTAAGATTAGAAATTTTTTACTAGCAGGAATCCTTCGAGAGTTCACTTATTTTTTCCTTTTGACAAAAATGATTATTTCAAAGGCTGCTACTTGATTCAGATGTAAGATTTATAGGATCCAAGATGTGCAACCTAAATATTTAATTAATCATTTAATTTGGTAGTGCAAATACAAAACGGGTAATTAAATAGACAAAAAAAATTCTTACAGGACACACCTGTTCAATCCTTACTATTTTAGAAGGACTCCTTGGTAAGCCCTGTTCAAAAAACCACATTAATTGCTTTGTGTTAATAGACTGATCCAATGAAGCAGAAAAAATTTTTATAGTTCATTGTGTTGAAGACCTTGAGAGATTCTGCTGGATAAGTCTTGCAAGTGCTTCTTTACCTACCAGGAAAACAAAACACATGAAACAAATTTCAGGATGATGATAAATTATCAATATAATAATATATTCAGGTTTTGCTACTAGTATTTGTAACAACAGAAAGAGTAGAAAGCAGGAAGATTTCAGGCCTTTTAGAATTAGGTCTATAAAAAACAATTATGTGTATGCTGTACTAAACATGGAGAACAGATGTGCCTTGAACTCCCCTTCTGGAAGTCATTCAGCTTGCATGAAAAATCAGCACTGGATAATCAACTTCCCCTCTGCTACTGAGTTAAACTTTCAACATGTATGTAACACTGGATTTATACAGACCTTATATCCTAGTTCTTTTGTCTTCTCTTGCAGCATGGCATATTTCTCTTTGTTTCTGTTCAGATGATCCTTGTCTCCAGTTCCCTCTACGTGCTTCAGTTTCTGGTGTGAAATCTCTAATTGCTTCTGGTAATGATGGTGCTTTTCAATTTTTGCTTCAAAATGTTTCAGCTCCTCCTAAGATAACAAATACACACAGCTTCAGAGGAGCTTCCTTCCAAGCCCTCCTTTCTCTTGCCAAGACACTCCTCATGACACTTTACTAAGTCAGGCACAGAAAGCTTTTTCAGTTCCCTGATTCTTAAGACTGTCTGGACAATCCATTACCATCACCACCAGACTAATGATTTTGAAAGCAGGTGCTGAAAAGACCCACTGCAGAGTCCTCAAAAGGAGACTGTGGGTGGCTGTGAGGTGCTGCGAGATGAGAGCAGTGAACACCAAGTAAAACTTTAGGCATAAGAACAGTAGACAGAGGGGAGAGGGACAAATCCTTAAAAAAGCCTATTTTTAAAATCTTATTAACAGGCAGAGTCAGATTTAAAAAAAAATCAAATCTTTTCTGTATACAACTTGAGTTGAATAAAAATGGTATGAACTGCACAGGAATTAATTTCTATATTATTTCCCTGAAAAGCAATCTTTATCACAACAGTTTTGCATCAGCTCAACACAGCTCCAACATGGGAAGTTAACAGTACAAGAGATGGGCATGAGAGGCAAATTGCTGGCTATACAGATTACAGTGCTTCCCAAGGACACTAATTAAGACATTGGGTAAGAAGGGTAAATCTGGTGCATTGGCAACAAAGAAGCAGGGCCTGATATTTCAAAGATTCAAAATATGCAACACTTGTTTTGAGAGGATTCAGAATTTTCATTCTGCAGATTACAACAGAACCACCATATGATTAGTTACACAAATATCTATATATTTGAAGTATTAAAAAGGCAGCATTACTTTTTTTATGGTGTCTGGAGGGTAATACAGAAGTGGCTACAATCAGAGTAACATCGAGTGTTTCTTTATGTGGCAAAATAACATTCTGCAAGAGAAGTCACTGGAATTCTACATACCCGAAAAGATTCAAGTTCTTTCTCAGTGAAATTAGCTGATTTGGCCATGTCCCACAAATCAATCACTCTTGGTTCCTCAAATTCTAAACAAACACATACAACGAAGTGAAAATCTGGATGCTTTTAATGCCCACCTTCTATGAAAGACGAAGAGATGCTTTCTCACATATATATAGATATTAAGAACAGAGACATTAAGCACTGCATTTCTAAAAGATCTATATAGATGAAAAGGGAGAAGCATCCAAGTACAGGATAAAACTAGATACTAGTACTAGGTAAAACAAGTAGGTTTTTGGAAGCAAAAAAACCCAAACTTGAGGAACTAGATAAAGGCATTGCTTGCCCTGCATGTTGTCTCATTTACTTGTCCTCCTGGGGCAATATCCCTTCTCATGGGGGCATGGAAGACAGAACTATCCTCTTAACACACTGACTGTATCCTTCCATTAGGCTTCCAGGGTTTGGTTCTAAATAGGACTGGCTGGCTGTATCTCTTCAGCCCACTGTGATACATGATGCACTGTGATACTGTGACTATACCCTTTTACTTGCCCATTGATTTTGATTTTTTGAAACAAAATGGGTCCCAAATAAGCACAAATCCCATTGGATCATACCACTGGTTGTGTCATATCCCTGGTGACTGACTTTACGCAAACGCTCAAAGCCCTGATTGATGCTTCTTAACTTCTCCTTGAGTTCTCTGTGTTTGTTGTGCAAGATTTCCTCTTTCACCAGGTTCTCCTCAGATGGATTGATAAGATTTTTGTGGATATCTGTCGAAGAACAGTAAGTGTTATTGATTGTGGGCCAAATTGTGATAGGTCAAAAACTCCAGAAATCCCCAAATCTGAGGTGAATAGAAGATGCTAAGTTCTTAGGATTTGAGTTGAGTGCAAATAAAGCATCAAAACCAGATTTCAAGAACTAATTCCTTTTGCAGGTCAATATTCAGATCAATGTCCCCTGGTGCTCTGGAGGGTGATGTTACAGAAATGCCTTATAACCCCTACTAGCCACCCAATTATAGAAAGGAAATGCTCTTATTTTGCCAGGTTAGCAATATCCCAAGAAAATGGGATAAGGATGTTTAATGAGTTCTTCCCTGGACATTTAATGAACCAAGACATCTGATGGTGAAATGATTTTCAGCAGCTTCCAGATTGGACTATGTAATGCAAACATCAAACTATCAGCTTTAGAATTCTTCAGCTCTACAATTTTAGCTCAGATTAGTATAGCAAGCTGGGTTCAGATCCTTGATGCTCTAATAAACTTCAGGCTTGGTGCCTAAGATATTGAATATCTCCTCTTGGGCTCCCTGCTGGTGAGATAAAACATGCATGTTCTGCAGACTTCAGAACCCCATTTCGTAGCACTGGATTTATGCTTGCTGCATAATTTCCTGTAAACTACAACAGCCATCATTAATCTGATGGCATCATCCCTGCATGAAATGCAGGCAGAATCAAAAAACTGAAATGGCAACATTTTCATTAGCTGGCAAGAATTTTGGCAGCTAATACAGAACTAAACCCAGGAAGTATCTGAAAATGCCAGCATCTGCAAGTGGATCTGACAGAAATGTCAGGAGTTTCAAAGAAATTTGGAAGCAATGGGAACAATGGGCAGAGAAGAGAGTTGTACTGATTTTGAAACATCAGAGAAATGTTCAGGCACCTTCTGTTCTGCTCACAGTCTCCAGCAGAATATTGTATTCATGGATCTTTTCTTTGTGATGCTTAAATTCTCGCCAAAGCTTATCCAGCTCCTCATCAGAGAACTTCCCAGAGGTCTTGGCCTGAAAGAAACATGAGCTCATTGTGCTTTCCAGGCCAAGTGTTTTCAAGTGCCCTCAACTGCCAAAACATCTTCCCACTTCTCAGCACATTTAGAAAATTATTAAGTGCAGCTTTTCTTTAGATCTTTTTTAAAAAATTCTCTTAATATTTGTATGTGGTGAGTATTTAGATGTTAATGGATAAGATGTCTTTAATCATGTCAAAAGAAGTTTGCATCAGACTTATAAAGATGGACTTGCTACGGACTACCCAGTGAAAGGTGTCTAGCATTTCTATTCCATGGGAAACAATTTAATACAGAAATAAGGGCCATGGAGCTCCACAGACAACTGTAAGGGTATTTGCATGAGGGATGCAGCCTGATATTAAACACAGTCTTTATTTCACCTTACTCTACTGGCATATGAAGATTTTATCACTGCACTTGCTCTGTAACTGCTCACACACCTGGAGCACTATCCACGAATCTGGTGGCATACTTGCTACAATGCCTGATCAAAAGTGAATGTTTTTGAGACCTATTCAGACCCTTTTTTTTTGCTTGGGGAATATTTCTCCTATTGCACGTTACTGTTCCCCAAAGCACAGGACATCATGTTCTTTGCCAGAGCTGTATCTAGTTATAGTAACATTTTAAAGTCCAGCAAATCTTTTTTTCTGCTTTACTACCACTGCACTAGACTCATGAGAGAATTCTTTAGATTTACCTGACTAGTTGTTTCTTGAAGTTTGAATTATTTAATTGCTGAAGATTATGACTTTGCCAGTTTTAACTGCCCAAACTTGACAGTACATCTTCCACTTTTTATGCATGAATGCAAATCCTGGAAATTTTCAGTTGAATACTTGGTTGAGAAAGTCCTTATTTAAAACCCTTCACAATACATTTCACTTCTAGACAAGTCTTCAAAATGGTTCTATTTTAAATGCTTTTTTTTAAAAACATCCATAAACAACAATAAGAAAACTGGGAAAAACACCATAGATATACTATCACACAGTGTGACAATCACACTAAGGGAAGTCATGAGTTCAGGGAAATGTGAGGAAGTACTCTGTTTGACTTCAGGGGACTCAGGCTCCACCCTTCAGACTAAGGTGGGCGTTTTATCTGCAGAAGACAACCTGCCACAGCTGGATGGTCTGAATGCAGATGAAATACCCTCAGGGCACAAAGACGTGAGCAATAGCAATGCAGTACTTAACAAAAGAATGGTAAAGCTATTTCCAAGTCTGAGTGCTCTCAGAAGACACAGCTAAGAGTTCAGTGAAGAAATACTGATTTCCTACACTCCAGTTCCTGGAAATCTTACTCACCTTGCTCCATAATTTTTCCAGTCTTGGATCATCTAGTGTGTCACTTTCTGTGCCATCTTTAATATAGTTGGTATCAACTAGTTGAGAGTCCTTCTTTCCATTCATTCCATATTTAGTCATAATAACTGCAAGGAAAGAGAAGATACAGAAACATGAGAACCAACTGTGGATATATGGAAGGTGAGAGAAGGGCTACATCTGTGACTTGCAGAGCAGGACTTTGCAGCTCACAGAGGAAAAGCTAACAGCTCAAGACACAGTGGCCCCAGGTTCAATGATCTCTTCTGAAATTATTAGGAGCAAAGGACTCTGTTAGGCTCCTGCAGCTCCCTGCTGACCTCCACAGAACTTCTTGTGTGCTCAGTATCCAGAAAGACAACCTGTTATTTAACAGTTTAAACACAAGTGTCTAACCATGTGTGTGTCTGATGCAAAGTTTAAACCCTTTCTTTCCAAGACAGACCTTACCATTTAAGTTGCGTCTGAGCTTGGCTTCCTTCTCTCCATCTTCATCCAGCCCTTCAGCCTTCAGTTTTTTCCAGCTTAGCTCATCCTTTTCTTGTATTTTTAGATCACTGTGCAACTCTGCCAGTTTCACAGCAGAGAGATGGAGCTAACAAGAACAGAGAAAGGTTTGTATTTAGTTATGTGAAGTCCCCTTTTGCTTCAGAGCTACCTCAGGAACCAGTACAGATACATAACAACCAGTATGGCACAGCAATTCTTCTCAAACAACATGCCATTGCCACCACATGTGCTTTCTTATGGACAATCTTCCAACCATACAGCTATAGAGAGTTGAAAAATTTTATTGGTTAGTACAGTTTTTCAGTCTACCAGGTCACTGAGGATGGTCTTGCAGGTCAAAGAGCCACTTCATCAGCAATTTTTACTATGATCAAAATGGAAAAAAAAATTCTCAGGTAATTTCTTAGCATGGTTTATGTGCATTAAAACATACAAAACCTAGAGGTACTCCTCTCTGACATACTAGAGAAAAAAAAAGTTAAGACACTGAGGCTGAAGATAGGAAAAAAAATCAAACATTAGTTTAAATGAATGCTAGGTCAGCTTGAAATTTTGTGAGCTACAGAGAAAACAGGAACAATGACTAATAGGTGGTTGGCTAAGCAGCACTGCTGTGAGTTGATCCTGAACTTCCAGATTTTAGACACCTTATTATTCAGTTTAAAACAAAGAAATATAACAAACCATCTTAATACTTCAGAACTACTTTTGTCTGTGTCTACATGCACATCAACAAACAGAAGATGAAGTGAGGAGAAGCCCAGAGGTGATAAAACTCCTCCAACTACTGTGCACCTAGCTCCTGGGAGCTCAGATCCAGCTTGAAACCACCTGGGCTCATCAGTCCTAGGATAAGTTTATTTACTGGAGGTTTATTTTAATCGTTAAAACCAGCTCAGAGATTATAAAAATTCTCATTTTCAGCGAGGAACTAGTATGTTTAATAAACACAGACTCAGAACTCAGTATTGTTTTTAAACACCAGAATGATACTGAAAAGATTCAGCTGTTCCTTTGTGTGTCAGTAGGTTATTTTTAAGTACCTAGGAAAAGTTACTTTGAGCTAATGTGCTCATTACTCATTACTTTGAGCTAATGCACTTCCTATTGACAGGAATTCAGGAAACTATCCACATTATTGTTTATGCTTCCATCATAGGCTGTCCTAATAATTAATCTTGTGCCACTGCACATAATTATTTTGATTTTTAAACTATCTTTTTCTCTGCATTTTGCACTTGGCTTACTGAAATTACTAAAATCTAGAGTAGTTACAATCACAAGCAAGTATAATACTTATATAACACATTAAAACTTCTGATCCCTCTAATACTAAAGTAAAGGAGTGTCCCTGTTTTCTTCTTTACCATCTACTTTTGAGGAACTGCTTTACAGAGACAAAGCACTTAGAAGGAACCAATTTATTTACTGTTCTTAGTATGTGCTAAAGTAAAAGAAAAACCTTAATCATGTACAGGGATGCCCTGATTCAGAATATCCAAAATTAATATTAACTATATTTCTTTGCCTGAAAGAACTGAACCTTTGCCAGTCATGACCCTAATTCCCATGGTCCACCATATTAAGGGGATATGTGCAGTGCATTCTTCTCCTCCTGTTGGAGCTGGTTTTTTTTTAGTTCTAAGTAAATATTTGCACTGTAATGAAATAATTTGATTGCATTTTCACTTTAATTAAATATTTTTTTTGTGAGAGAAACTCAAGTATTACTGTCAAAATCAAGGCTTTCAGCTGGGAGTGGTGATACCCATTTGCGGGTCCTCTCGCATCACTTGATGTGAACGCAGTC
The DNA here is from genome assembly GCA_013400855.1 of Buphagus erythrorhynchus. Taxonomy (NCBI): domain Eukaryota; kingdom Metazoa; phylum Chordata; class Aves; order Passeriformes; family Sturnidae; genus Buphagus; species Buphagus erythrorhynchus. Next base: position 15,863 of record VZTT01046508.1, on the reverse strand, counting down.
GATACAAGCACTAGGATGGGGGGTTCCCTCTTCTCCTGCAGGGAACTTCTGCCCCGTGCAGAGCAGGAGCCGAGGCCAGCGCCTTCAGACAGCCGAGAGCAGCACGGTCCCGAGCAGCGCGGCTAAAGCGTTCAGCCAGCGAGCTCTGCAGCCAGCCGCACATGATCCACGGCACACGGGAGGCTTCCCTCTCTCTCCCACTTCCTGGGCATGTGCTTCAGCTGCTGTATTTAAACACGGGCAGTCAACACCTCCAGGCCTCAGGCACACATCCCTGCCCCGGGAGCAGGCACAGCCGCCGGCGCGGGGCTGAGGGAGGGAGTGCTCGCTGCGTCACGGTCGGGGACAGCCATGCCCGAGAACACAACGAAAGGCACCGCAGCCCCGAGCCGGGGCCAGCCAGCCTCGGTCTCTCCTCACACGCAGGTCCCCGCTCCTCCCCATCTCCCTGACGGGCAATGAGTGTCTGAAGCGGCCGGGCCCGACCTCGGAGCCCCCGCCGAGCGCCGCCATCGCTCCGCGCCGCCCCACTCACCCGCTGCGCCTTCTCCCAGACCTGGTTCAGCCTCACCACCCGGAACTCTCCGGCCTCCCGCCGCTTGTCGCCGCCGGCCGCCAGCCCCTCGTTGGCCTCCCGGGAGTACTTGCTGGCCTGGCCGGCGGCAGCCAGGAGCAGCGCGGCGGCGAGGGCCGGCAGCGCCCGCAGAGCCGCCATGTCGCGCCGCGCGGGGAACTACAACTCCCGAGATGCCGTGCGGGCACCGCGCCCCCCGGCCGGGGAGGGGAGGTCGGTGCTGGAGGAGCGGAGGCGAGGCCGGGGAGGGTCGAAAATCCAGGGTTTGGGTTGGGTTCTGGGGAGCGTGAGAAGGGTTAGGTTTGAGCTGTTTCTCTTTGTGCCATTCTCCTCAGTGCTTGCTTCACAAAATATGCTGAACGTGGCACGTTTGATGCGTAGTTTACCCTCCGACAGTCGGAGTTGATGTCAGCTGTGCGAGAACAAGGGGCCGCAGTGGGTTCGAACGCCACTACTTTAATCAAACAAAGTTTTCAGGTATTAGCACAATGTCCAAAAGTACACAGAAAAAGCAAAGCAGCTCGGGAAGGACGGAAGGCGAGAGTGGGGAGCGGTTCCCCCGTTCTCCCTTGGCGGTGGCAGAGAAGGACACGGGTACCCGGGATGGCACAGAGGGTGGATGGCGGTGAGGGCAGGAGGGATGTGAGGAACGCAGGGACACACAGGTTGGGTTGTTACTGAGGGATGAGGTGTGGGAATGGCTCTGGGCTGGGTGGTGAGGGCAGGCGGGATGTGAGGAACGCAGGGACACACAGG
>VZTT01046508.1:2960-14514 GCA_013400855.1 Buphagus erythrorhynchus | reverse complement strand
TGGTTGGGTGTGTGTGGGGGATGAGGTGGGGGAATAGCTCTGGGCTGGGTGGTGAGGGCAGGAGGGATGTGAGAAAGGCAGGGACATGTAGGCTGGGTTGTTCTCGGGGATGAGGTGTGGGAATGGCTCTGGGCTCAGTGGTGTGTGCTCAGAGTTCAGCTCTTGTGTAAAAGGGTTAACTGCACCACTTAATTATTGGCTTGTCTTCATTTTCTTCTGTCTTCACTCAGAATCAGGACTAAAAACACGAAGGAGACAAATTTCCTCCTTCTCCTTTCTCTCCAATGGACTTGGTTGTTTATTAAATCTTATCTAAAGTACAGAAAGTTCTGCAACACTTCTAGCTACCAGCAAAAAGCGAGCAAAATGGAGGCAAATCTAGTTAGTTACAAGGTCTTTTAAAGCTAAACAGTACAATAAAGAACTAACACCTATATTATTTATACTTTTGACCCAATAACCAAATTCCTGTGACCCCCAATGCAGCACTAACTATCCGACCAGAAACTACTACCTGAAAGCATGAAGAAGAAGGAAGAAGAGCACGGAAAAGGGGACAACACCCAAAACCCTCCATCTTGTCCCATACCTATTACTATATTCTAAAACCTTCAAATTCTAAAGCCTTCACCATGTGAAACCACACACTTCTATTCCAACTACACCCCCATGACTCTTAACTCCATCACTCAAATTTGAAAGCCTTCTCCAAGGCTTCAAGTCAAAAGCAGTGTTCTAGGGGTCAGTGTCAGAAAGCACAGAAAGCTCAAAACTCCCAGGTTTCTGGGTTCCATCACTCTTGGGCAGGAGAGCTGGTCCTGATGGTGCCAACCTCCTACCTCAGTGTCTCCTCCTCAAGGAGCCAGCCAAAGAGTGCAGTGGTCAACAGACAGTTTTGGGAGGGAATTAAGTCAAGCTGTATTAAGAAAAGAACTCCACAATGCTGTGAAAATGCACAGTATTTAATCCAGGGTTGGTATATATATAAGAACAAATAGATTGCCTAAACTGTAATAAGATTTGTGAAAACAGTGCCCCAGGGAGGATTTTTATTGTACTGTCATTTTTGCCTTGTAAGTTACATAAAAGTCTTGTGTTTTCTCTTTCACATTTTTCCTAAGTCAGAGGTTTTCAGTGTTATTAACATAGAAGCTGTTGCTATAAGACTGAGTTGCAGAAATGGGCAAAAGCATTGCACTGTGCATTGCATTGAAGAGTAGTTGAAGTGAGCTTTGAAGTACACATTGAAGTACAGCAAACTGATGATGCGGAAAGAAGCCCATCAGTTTTAGGATTTAGAGCTTCTTTTAATCTCATTATTACAGTATATATATGTATTCCTGAGTCATTTTGGAATAGGTAGTTTTATCTTGTCTGTCATTTGAAACACTGATTGAGTTTTCAGGCTCTCTGCAAAAAAAAATTCAACTTTTATGCTCTATAAACTCCAACAGGTTCTCAATCTTCTTCTAGTGTTGAGTGTACTTGTGCACCCCTTTTTGCATTTGTTTGCCTGAGTTTTTGAGCTACAGTAAAGGTTTTTAGAAATAGGGAAGGGCTGCAGCACCATTAATTTGCTTAGGTTGGCTTGTTGGATGTCATTCTCCAGTGCCCTTACTTCTGTGACCTCAAGTGACCAGTTTTTGGTATAGTTCTGTGTGTCCTGGCCCAAGCAGAAGTGGTGCAGGTCAGAGCATGGCCCAGGGGCAGAGCTGGTGTCACCTGCAGAGATGTCCCACTCATGTCCCCAGCGCTGGGCAATGGCGTGAGGACAGAGGTGGTGCCAGTGGTGGGGACAATGCTGCCTGCTCCTGCCTGCTCCTCTGGCAGCACTGTGGCACAGAGTGTGTATGTGGGGACAGTGGCACGCAGGAGCGCTGGGACCTCAGCTCCACCACTGCAGGGGGCTGTAAGGTAGGAGTGGGGATGTCAGGTAGTCAAAGACTGTCACAATCCTCTGGTCTTTGGGGGAAATATGTCAAAGAGCTGGTCACAGATGCCCAGCAGGGCTGCCTGGCCCAGGGGGTTTGTTACTGGGCTCCACATATGCTGTGTGGGGAGGGCCCCAAGAAATGGATGAGATGCCTGTCACCCCACAGGTATGTCTGGGTCATGCTGGGGTGCAGGAGCTGAGTCCAGGCTGGAGAGAGGGAAGTACTGTGGGAGCTGTCACGGGGCCACTCTGCACAGTGGGTAGCAGCGAAACTAGGGAGTGGGGAGGGCAAGAGGCTCCCTATGGGTCCTTTCTGTCATGTTGGGGCTCCAGCAGGGACTTGAGACACCCAAAGGCTTTGACAAGCCAAACAGTTTATTCAAGCATTTAGGCAAGCAAAATTTAGTTAAACAAGTGTATGGCAATTGTAATACATTTTCCCTTTGAAGAAGGATGCAGCTCAAGCACTCTTACTGCATGTCTTGTGCTGGGGGCTGAGCCCACTGCCCAGGGAGAGAAGCAGGCAAGAGTCATTACTCCAGAAGCTCCAAGTCCTCCAGGTATTCCTGCACCCAGAGAGCCTTGGGGTCTGCACACACCTTCATCCCCTTCCTGGTGACCAGGCTGTTGGGGAAAAAACAGTGTTGAGGCACTCAGCCAGGGCGTCAGGGTGCCTGTGCTAGGTCCTGCTGGTAGCACCCTGGTTGTCCCTGTCCATGCCCTTCCCATCCTGGGCACCCTTGGACACCCTTGGGGTGCTGCCCTGGCTGGTGCACCCTGGACCCTGGCAGTGTTGGGTACTTACATCACAGCTTGCATTGAGCAGATGGTGCTGGTCCTGTAGGCAGAGCGGATCATGCTGCGTGGAATGCGGTGTGAAATGTACATGAGGCAGCAGGAGGTGGGATTGGTTTCTGTCAGGGCAGAGAGATGGGCCCAGTGAGACCCCACACTGCGGCAGAGGCTCTGCCTGTGGCTCCCAGGGGATTTGCCATCACCTGTGCTGTGTCCTCCAGGCACACCCCCTCAAAACCTCAGTCTCTGAGGCTTAGTCCCTGCACTGGTGATGGCCATCTGCTCCCAGCCTTCTCCATGGACATGAGGTTCTAATCAATGGGGATGGGGCTCTCTCCTGGGGAAGGAAAGCCTACCGTTGTTCTTGGAAAGTGCAGCATTCCTGGAGACTCTGCGATCAGCCTGAGCCAGGGAGCAGATGGCCACAAGGAGCAAAACAGCCAGGGAGGCTGCAAGGACCCTCATGATGCTGAGAGGGCTGAGGGAGCCACGAGCGAGGCTGGAGCTGGGGTGTCTGTAGGGCTCTCTTCTGCAGGGTAGCCCCTGCTCCTGCTGATCTCCTTTTATACCCTCACCACTGGGTGGGCACAGGGTTTCAAAAAAGAAAATGATTGTATCATACCAGGAAAATTACATAAGGCAAAGAAACTGCAGAAAGGGAAGTGCCAGCCACAGGGCTGCGATTTTCAGATTCAAGGGAAAACAAGTCTTATGAGGAGCAGCTGAAGGAGCTGGATTTGTTTGATTGTAGAAGAGGAGGCCCCCCTGAGGGGGAACCTTACTGCTCTACAACTTCTTGAAAGGAGGGCTGTAGTGAGGTGAAGGTTGCTTCCTTCTCCCAGGTAACAAATGACAGGACGAGATGAAATGGCATCACATTGAACCAGGACATGCTATGAAAACGTTCTTCTCTGAAAGGGTTGTCAAGCACTGGAACAGGCTGCCTGGGGAAGTGGTGGTATCACCATCCCTAAAGACATTTAAAAGACATGCAAATGTGGTGCTTAGGAACACAGTTTGGTGGTGGACTTTGTAATGCTGGGTTAAGGGTTGGACTTGATGATCTTAAAGGTCTTTTCCAACATAAATGATCCTACAATTTATTTCTGTGAACTTCATGGTGCTGTAGGGGCTGAGGGAACACAAACAGGGCGGGAGCTGGGGTGGCTGCAGGGTTTTCCTCTACACAATGCCTGCTGCAACTTCCCTCCTATTTACCCAGAGTTTCAAGGAGAGAAAATGAGTGCAGCATGACAGGGAAATTATGCCAGGATTTCCCAGTTTTGATGAGCTGGAGAGATCAAGGAAACCACAGAAGGGGAAGTGCTGGCCACGGATCCGCAACTTTCAGATTCCATTTGAGTGTCTGGTGGGAATGCCCAGAGCCCAAGCCCCCGTGACATGAGCCCTGCTACTGCTGCAATGACCTGTTGGCTGAGAGCCAGGCTGGGACATGACCAGAGTTCTGAGGAAAACCAGAACAATGCCAGACACAGGAAAAGAAGGGGAAGTAGCAAGTTTTGTAGCTTGCCTTCTGAGTGTGCACTGTTGGAGTCTTTAGGAATTGATTATATCCTCCCTTTGTCAAACAAGAATTTTGCTGTAGTGGTGTGTCCGAGGTGCAGCCCCTGAGGGGATGGCACAGAGGCAGCTGGTGTCAGTGCCACACTGCCCTGGGGAGCCTAGTTACCTCTTGCCCAGCACTGCTAGTGGGCTTCCTGGCTAATTGAGAACCACTAGCCACAGGAACCACTGATAAAATCATGTACCTTCTCAAAATACCTAATTTCTGCAGAAATGAGTCTTTTTGGGTAAATGAGGTCTGGTGGGTTGTTTAGCTGGCTACCAGAGCATCCCTGGTGGGTTGTTGGCCTGTGCACTGCCAGACATGGGACATGAGCACCCCTAACCTCACCTTCTGTGCCAACTGTGCCAGCTCCTGCTGGTTATCAAGGGAAAGTTTGTAGAATCCCTCTTCATTGGTCCCTGTCTGGGTCAGCTTGCTGGCCTGGTACTGCAGGAGGGGAAAAGAGGGATTTGCCAGGGACTGTTGGAGGTATGGGGCTAGGGGCCGTGGAGTGTCAGCTCTGGGGAGTCACCAATCCATTCTTGTAGACACTGAGCCTGTCCTGCTGGCACAATGACCTTGCTGTCAGCCTGCTGGCATGGCCTGAACAGTGCCTGAACAGAGACAGCACCAGTGTCACCCCCAGAACCATGCTGGGGTGCCAGCGGGGTTAGTACCAGGAACTAGATGAGGGACAGGCCAGAGCACCTTCCACAGTTCAGGGGCCTCTTCTTGCACCAGCTAAAATCTGCTCTGGCAGGTGCTCAGGGGGGTATTCTGCACTCACCTTCTTCCTTGGGAACCTGATGCTTCGTTTTTGTGGGAGAAAGGTGCACAGGAGTATCTCACCTGCTGCTCTGGCAGCACCCACTGCCAGCTCTCCACATGGACTTTGGGGTCTCATCAGTGGGGATGGGGCTGTCTTCTGGGAAGGGAGAGCATTCCTGGCTTCTGGGAGGACTCAGCAATGCTGGGATCACATAGATGGTCCTCAGATGGGGAAACTGTAAGAAAATAAGAGCATCATAATGGAGAAATGGAAAGAAAATGAGTGCATCATAACGAGGGCACTCATGATGCACTCATTTTCAGGAGCACCCACATTTTGCTGAGCTGGTGAAGGCAAGGAAACCACAGAAGGGGAAGCACTGGTCACCGTGTTGTGACTTTCAGATCCTGTTTGGTCCCTGGCATGGACTGGCCAGAACCTAAACCTGCCAAGAGCCAGGCTGGCACATGCAGCTCCATAATAAGAGCCCTGAGGAAAATCAGGGCAAGACTGGCAAAAGGGAAAAAAAGGAGGGAGTAGCAATTTTATGTATCACTACACTCCCTGATTAAGAGTCCCTCTCCAGCTCTCTTGCAGGGCCTCTCTAGGCACTGGAAGCTGCTCTAAGGTTCCCCAAAAGCCTTTTCTTCTCCAGGCTGAACAAACTGAACTCAGCAGTGAGCTATAGCCTAGTCTTGTGAAGAGCCACAAAGGTACCTTAATAGTGTGTGTAATCCTTCTGACTCTACTTGCACCTGCAGGGTTTTTTTATATTTTGGATTCTTATTAATAGTTTGAAGGCTTTTTGGCCCTAATCCGATCCAGATTCATTCTTGTCAAACTCTCCTGGGTTAATGTTAGGAATTGATAGCACAGGATCTTTACAAATCAAGATGGCTTTGGAGATGCCTGGTTGTCTTTACTTGGTGACAGAAAAGATTCTCTGTGCCTGGCAACCATCCAGTATGGTTTTGTAAAAACAGAGAGGGAACCTATTTCTTCTATTAGTAATAAGAGAGAAAGCATCTTTGTGGATCTTATACATTGATTTTTTTTAGAGAGATATGTAGTTCCTTGTACTCTAATTCACCCTAAATTAGAGAGAATTTATTCAGATGTGCTTTAAGTTTTCCAGGACAAGACAGTTACAGATATGTATCTGGACTAATTGAGCTGAGCTCTCTCACTGAAGAAACAATCCTGTTTGTCAAGGGATTAAGCCTGTTCTTTCACTGTGTGCTGTTCTGTAAATCTCAGACCAAGGTCAGAATCAGCTTTTAGACATCAATTTTGACTACTTCAGCAGGGCTAAAAGGACCCAGATTCCTCTGATATTTCCTTAAGGCATCTGCAATAGCTCACTGGGATGGAAAGTCACAGTTGTCTTAAAAGCACTTTACACGCCCATCCCTCAGTGGCCCAGAGGCTGACAGCTGTACCTGAGACATTCCCTTCTCTGGGAAAACTCCATTTTCAGCTCACAGAAGAGCAGGCTGCATCACAGCTCCTGTCTCCATGATTCTCTGCATGGGTCACTGTCCTGCCCAAGCAAACCCAGAGAATATGTCCTTTTCTAGCATCAGAAATTTTGTCTCTGCTTTGTTCCAAGTCTGAATTGTAGGAAAGCTACTCTGTTGTAGTGTGAATGAGACATTTTTTGTACATTGAAATTAAGTTAATCTAAGTAACTATTTTTTTTTTCTGAGATAGCTTCTTTATTTTCCTTGGATTTAATTCTGTGCATCCAAGCAGAAAGTTAAACAATGTCAGACTGAAGAAAATGAATTGCATAACATGCTGAAAAGATGAACTGGGGAAATGCTTGTTTTTACATTCCCTTCTTACCTATGTCTTTAATGTGAATTACTGGAACATCAAAGGGAACAAACCAGTTTGGAATTTATTTTAAAAGATGTATTCTCATAAAGTGGATAATTTCCTCTATGCACTTAATTTTAGTGGAAGAAAAAAGCAAGTGTCTGTGTTATATTATTACAAAACATCCCTCTAAAATAGTTAATTTTCAGAAGTTATAACAGCTTACTATTGCTTTTTTCCTCCTGAAATTACTTCCTCAGCTAAATTGTTTAGGGCTGATGCTGAAGATAAGTATATGAAAACCAGCTTATCAATTCTGCCCTTTCAGAAATGATCTTCGCAGCTGATTAAAGTGAACCATGACTTGTTTTGAGAAGAAACAAAGAACTCAGTGGCATTCTTGGCTCTTTGTTTTAGTGCTCCTGACTGCAGCTCTAGATGACTTTTGGCTTCAGGAGTGAATCCATCTTTCCTTTCTATCCAGTTCTCAACACATACTTTTAAAGGCTCTTTTTTTCATTTTTTTTTCATAAGTGTGCAGAGAATAAGGATTTTTTAGGTGGAATCTTGACTTGTTTCAATGAGATGGAGTTTAGTTATTAAATATGTTCAAGATCTGAAATGAGAGATGATTTCTCAAGAACTCAGAATCCCAGAAAGCATCTTTGATTTATAATTCTGGCACTAATGTTTTATAATCCATGAGCTATACTGTTGTGAGACTACTTGCATTTTTAATACAAGTGTATCGGTAATTTTTGAATAGAATTTGGGCTGTAGTTTATTAATATAAAATAAAAAATGCATGTAAAATAGACTAATTGCCAACAAGTATCTTACCTGCTTGTAAAATGCTGCTCCTCTCTGAGATGAAGCCCATCAGTGGAATTCATGGTTGGGTCTAGTTCAATAAAAAAAATTGCAAGAGCTGTTCAGTAGAACAGAACATGAAATAACAAAAAGTATTCTGAAGATTGCCAAGTGCCATCTCCTTGAAAACCATATACTTAAGTGCTATATTTTTCTCTCATCATCCTATTACAGATAATTGATTGTAACTCCATTCCTCCTGAATCATCCTTTCTGGAATTTGACAGTGCAGTATAGAAGCAAACCTGGCAGATGTGCTCCTTTACATCAGTTTTCTGTCAGAGCAACTGTGTCCTTTATGTCAAGAATTTCGTTAAGGGTTTCTTCCAAGTATGGTTGCAGTTTCACTTGATCCCCATTTCTCCTTAAAAATGTAGGACAGCAATACCAATGGCTTCTGCAATGATATTTTCATGGTGAGCTGTGACAGTAGGAGGTCTTCAGCAAGTGTACCTGTGTCCTGCTGCCTTGAATCATTTCTGCCTCTTGCTTCTCTACCTTGCTTACTTTCTTCTTCCTATCTCCCTTAGGTCATGCTATTCCTTGTTTACATACCTTCATGAGCTCCCTTGATTTTTCCCTTTAGCCTTGACATCACGACTTTCTAAGTTTATATTCATAATTGGTACATTATTTTTCTCCTGTTCCTTTTCTGTTGTGTATATAACTTTACAACTTTACCAAACACCTGTACCTTTCAAACTCCCGGTTCTCTTTTCCTAGATGTGCAAGGAAGAGTTGTATGTTGCAGTTTTCATTATTCAGATGTAGCTTAGTATATTATTTTATATCTGTTGAGACCTACAGAAGCACCTCTATTTTCTGGCATGTTTGTTACCAGAACTTGTGAAGAGAAACAGCAATATTTTTCAAGTTATATGGGGAATTTCAATATTCCACTTCAGCAGTGGCTTTGCATTTTAGAGTATTACAAGCTCTGGCATTAACACTTGAGAATGTTAAAAGGCGTAGTTTTCATTCCCATTACATTTCCTTCTCATTACTATTCCTGAATTTTCAGCTATTTAGGCAGAAGGGTCATGGGAGCTGTAGCAAATGGAGCACATTAGCAGATGGATTCTTCCACTCCAGCTGAAATAACTACTCTTCCTATTGAAGGTTCAAAGGGAGGATTTCAGAGCTAGGAAAAAAATCTACATGCCTTGTTATGTCTGAGATCTTAGTGCTTCCTAGTGGGCATCACAGAGAATTCCTCAAGGAGGGAGTAACTGCAGTTGAAACAGAAGGACTTCACCAGCCAAACACTGATTTCAGGGTATTTTGTTATCCTTATTGGCTATGAGACGTTCAGATGTGCAAAGCCTGAGCAGCAGTGGCTGAACATCTGGTCAAGAGAAATGAAACCAAAAGGACAATAATTGTAGAGGGAGATGAGGTCATACCATTCTCAGGAATGGGAGCAATTCCCATAGATTTATAAGTTCCTGTGTACAACAGCCTGAAAAGGGACTTAGGAGCCAGAAGAAGAGATTTGTTCCTCACCTGAAGTACACACTATCCAGGCAGAGACATGCTGCAAAGGAAAGCAGGCAGGGTTCTACAACACAGCAAGGAGTACTGAGCTTACAAATAGAAGAGAAATGGGGAGTGTGTGCTATAGGAGGGATGATGAACTGGCTTTCATTGCCATAGCCTGGGCCAGAAATCAAGAGGAGAGGCAGGAAAGCCTGCACTAGCTGGTGGCATCCTGTTATCCTCACTTTTCCCGTTGGATTCTGTTGCTTCTGCAAGATGGGCTACTATAAGAAAAGAAATCAGGGTAATTGTCAAGAAAATTGTTTTCTGGGGATAAGTGGTTAAATGAAAAGAATGATTCTGGAGAGTGTTACATGTGGCATAACTAATATTGAGCACTACAGATGACAAATCCAGCAGCCAAAAATAAAAATAAATGAGAATCCAAATATGAGCCACTTACTAATTTTTATTTGTTTTTCTAGATAGCATCCAAAATAAATACTGATCAGAAAAGATGGAAAATTAAAATGAACAATCAAAAATTTACTGCACTTGGGAGTGAGTAGCAACATCCAATTGTGGCTGTTCATTGCCATAGGGTTATGAAGAAGGTACACAAAAGGAAATGGATGATGTCTCCAGGGTTCCTAGGAGAAATATGATGTCCTTCTTCACCTGGCCTACAGGACACATTGCTGAAAGGTGTGGCCAGTACACATCCTTGCTGCAAGGCTGCAATGGAGCTTGAGCTGGAAAAATGCTGTTGTTCTTTGTACCTCCATCGAGAAGACACAGTTGCTCTGCCCAATTAAACCAAATGCTAGCAAGCCTGCGACTCTTAACATTGATTACACAGAATTCATGAGCAAGTGAGCTGTGTTCACTGTCATCTTGTAGATAAAATCTTTTAAAATATTCTCCTTCCTTCCAGACTATATGCAGTTCTATATGCTTGGTCTGTAAAAAATGTTCTTGGAAGGGAAGCATAGGTAAAAAAACTTTTCGGATACTTCCAAGAGATTGAGAATTATTCCTTATCCTGCCCTCCCTGTGTCTATGTACTCAGCTAGGTATGAAATCCTCATTTTTCATCACATTCTACAGACCCTTCTGGAACCTAATGCTAAGCAGATGCTGTTTCTCTTGAGATGATCATTAAAATTAATTGTTCATAAATTAGGCAGCAAATAAAATTTGCTGTCAGTACTTACCTGAAGGTAAGTAGGTAAGAAGGGTTTTTTATTTTAACCAGAACAAAATTGTGTTTTCGAGTGGGCATTGTTAGCTGCATTCCAGTGCATTGAAAAACTATGGCTATGTCCAAGGAAGTTTGTTGTGGCCCAGGATTCCTATTTGTCCCCTATTTTGGGCTGTTTGTTTTCCAGAAACTACTTACAGTATTTTTGAGTATTTTGAGCACAGATGTATTCCCAAACTTTCCCTGGCTATATGGATTATTTGTGACTGGTTTCTTTAATTTGAATGGAGCAGCACAAAAGTTGAGTGTAGAAGATACTGGAACATATGTATAAATTGAAATCAGACTTGATTAAAGACACACATATTGTGAAAAGGAAAGGTAAATTATTCTTGTACTGCATAGCTGGCAATCAGAAAAAGAAGATGGAGCTGCATATCCTTATTTCTTCAGCCTTTGACAGCTGGGCAGAAAAGCTGAGTCATATTGACTGACTGTTGGCAGGTAAAATAGATTGGGCCAAGCCTATTCCATGAAATATGTAAAGTGAAATTAATCTCCACAGAAACTTGGTTTTCAACATTTTGACATAATGGTGAAGAATTTAGACTGCTTTAAGCTACATTTGTCCTGTCATTTATGTAAATCCTTTATTGTAACAGTGTTTTCTCAGGTGTGTGACTGATCAATATTTAGGAGGTTTTTATTCTCTCCAAGTATTTAATCCAAGAAAAAGTTGTAATTTTGTTGGTTAAGATGTACTTTGTTGACTAAGTTATGGGGATTTCAGAGAGAACTTTATGTATTCAAGGATGGGATGATGCCATCTGCTTTGCACATCAATTCTGTAGCCTAGGGACTTGGGTGTTGCCATGGAGAGTCGTGTGTCAGTCCCACTGTAGTTTCTGTTATTGATATGTGTGTCTGAAAACTCTTACATTGTGTTTGTTAAGTCACTCAGGACCTGATCCGAAAGACTTTTAAATCAGAGAAAATAGGTTTTTTTTACATGGGTTTGAGGGCAGTCTCTGCTTGCTCCCAGTGAAGAAATAGATTGTCTCTTAGTCTGAAAATGGGCACATTCTACTTTTGGATTATTAAAAAGGCAGCAAATATAAGGTAGAA
>VZTT01046505.1:45346-66290 GCA_013400855.1 Buphagus erythrorhynchus | reverse complement strand
AATTTTTTTGGTTATCCTGTCTGGCTGTACTTTACCAAAAATTCTTTTTCCCTCATTTTTCTTCCATTTAGTAGCTTTCCTTTCTCTCATGAAGAGATAGAGTCCTTAGCTGAACCTGTTCCAGTTGCTATTCAGGTAGGTTTCCTGTCTTGGATGAGCTTATTAGTTCCCCACGTCTTCATCTACAAATCTTTGTTGTGTATAACTTACTTTCCTCTGAAATACCATCCAGTGTCATCAGACAGTTATTAAGATATGTTATAACCTGTAGCAGCTGTGGTGGGTCTTTCATTAACAGGTGGATTATTACATTTTCATGTAATGTTTCACTTTGAACATGTCATATGCATTTTTGCATATTTAGCCCTCCAAGGGCTCTTCATGGGCTGGCAGTGCCACGGATTTCAGCTGTGGGTGTGCAACTTGATATTTTATGTACGGCATGGTATGATACCTGCTAGGATCCCAAACCTCACTTGTCATACACAAAAAACTTAGTCACCACTGAAATGGTTTGAGCCCTTAGAAACTGCAACAGAGGGAGGAAAAAGTCTAAATCTCAAGGCAGCATTCAGATACCTTCTTCTTCCAGTTCACTTCCTCACCATCATAAATAAAAGACTGAATTTCTTACCTCAGCTGCACCCAAAGAGAGTCACTTCACAAAACCCTCTAATGCATGCAAGCCTTCCAACTTGTGCAATGAGTGGTGCAGGGATCCAGTTTTTAGCAACCCCTCCACCACCCAGCCTGACTCATTCGGGTCTGTGCACTGCTCTGAGGTAAAGAACCTATGGTGGTGTGATGTTCATTTGGGTAATAAAGGACTACATCATGTGAGGGCACTAAAATAAAATAGTAGCCATTGTCTTATCACTTGTAACTTTGCAATGCTCAAACTTACCGTCATAATTCTCCTTTGTAATGCCATTTTTTCTGCATAATTAAAAAGTGCAACAAATGCCACAATATTCTAAAGCTTTTTTTAAGGTGAAATGCATCTTATTTGAGTGTTTCCCAATTTATTTTTTCCCACTTCAAGAAACAAAATTTTAAATGTAGATAATTCATGGTATAACTCATTTTGATTTGTAAAGGAACAACCTCCAGTTTTTTCCCATTTTCTCAGAATCAAGTGATTGAACATACATTTCATATTAGCTCTTTAAATTACTTACCCTGCACCATACTGTTGCCTTCAAAAACAGTTGTTGAAATAGAGCATTCAATGGAAAAAGAAACAGGTTCGACTGGAGGTTGAACTTAATGGAGAAATGGATTAAGCACTGGACGAGCTTCCTAGCACATATAAAGCAAGTGATGCTTCATCTGTTTGTACCAGATACATCTGAGAGTAAAAAAAAAGCCTGTCCAATAATTTTAATAGCATCTAAAATCACTTTTTATGTCTTATGGAAGAGGTACATCTCTTGGGGAAGAAGGGAACTTTGCTACTATTCAAAGGTGTATGAGGATGTGTAAAGGATTAGGCAATACCTTGAGAACTGCTGCCTCAGCAACTATTAAGCAGTACAGATCCACACACATCTTTTTATATACTTTTGCTGATACAGTGGGGTACCAAACACAAACTGAGTTATTTAGTCAATATTGACATGACTTAAGAGAGTTAAAAATGTTTAAATTGTCATGGAATCAAGACTCTGCATCCTGTGATTTTTTTTTTTTTTTTTTTTTTTTTTTTTTTTTTTTTTTTTCCCCCTTCAGTGACATTATTGATAATACTTCCTCACCTAAGGAATGTAGTAAACGATCAAGTGCACTAGTTTCTCCAGAGGCAGCAGGAGTCACACCAGTACTTTGCAGAAAGCCAGGAGGTTAGACTTGGTCCAAGGAGATAGCCTGATCTCCTAGAATCCAACCCTGGGTTAGGCAGTTTGTTGGAGCAAGAAGTTGTAGGTAGGTGGTGGAGCATGATCCCACAGAAAGTCCACATTATGTCTTCACCTCCAGTGAGGACACATGCCTTGAGATTCACATATCATCTCAGAAACATTACCCTCAGGAAATAATAAAAAAAAACCAAAAAACAACAAGTAAATGAGTCTCTGTTCCTTCAGAAGACCACATGACACAGTACAGTTCAGATACAGCACATAAAAATGCCATCCAGTTATGCTGATGAAGCCACATCTCAGAGAAGCAAAGCTGTATAAAAACATTCCTTTCTATGGTGAATTTATATTCTGACAATAGCATGAATATCAATGGGTAATTCACACCTTTATAATGGTGATAAAAGAGAAAAATGTAGATGTAAAAGATTTTGTTTGTTTAAGGCATCAAAAATATTCTATTGTATGACATGATCCCTCTTTTGCCACATAAGACATAATCATTTACATGGTACTTCCATACTAAAAGGAGCATAATCTCACTCTCCTGCAATGACTTGTTTGATTACATCTCACACTGACTGCTGCTGTCATGTTCTCTTTGCATGCAATGAGGAGAGGGGCAAAATGGGCACAACCTGGGACTAAAGGACTTGGAATCTGCCCTAATTCTGTTTTGTATCTGCTATCAGTCTATTCTCTCTCTGTGCTTATGTTTCTACAACTCTTTGGGAATGAGGTACTGTCACTTTCTGGATTTTTTGGTGTTTTCAAATGCTAGAATAATGCTATTCCAGTCTTTGGGCAGGTATCTATCCTTCATTATAATTTATTTGTTGTTANAATAATAATAATAATAATAACGCAAAAAATCAATCATACCTATGAAAAAATCCTTAAATATGAAGACATTTTCTACTTTGCTTTTGCATTTTTAAGTGCAGAAAAACTGTGTATGAAAACATTATTTGGCTGAATTATTCTAAACTATCACATTGCCATCTTTCTCTGCCAAATCTTCAGTGTTTACACTNAATGAGGAGAGGGGCAAAATGGGCACAACCTGGGACTAAAGGACTTGGAATCTGCCCTAATTCTGTTTTGTATCTGCTATCAGTCTATTCTCTCTCTGTGCTTATGTTTCTACAACTCTTTGGGAATGAGGTACTGTCACTTTCTGGATTTTTTGGTGTTTTCAAATGCTAGAATAATGCTATTCCAGTCTTTGGGCAGGTATCTATCCTTCATTATAATTTATTTGTTGTTATGAGAGAACTGATTCAGACATCATTTAAAATAAAGTAAACTTGGAATAAATATTCAGATCCAAAATCTCTTGCTTTCTCTCTGTGCTTGAAAGGCTTTTGTAACCCCTGTTCTTTAAATTACCTTTTATTGTCAATGTTGTAAAAAGGTCCAATACTGGGAGCAAGAAAGCTTGCTGAGCCATTAAGCCACATGGTACCCTGAACCTAATTGAAGCTTCTGAGTGCTATAATGAATAACAATGTAAAGATTAAATTTCATAATAATCCAGTAAGTAGAAATAATTTTATAATGGGGCATAATAATAATAATAATAATAATAACGCAAAAAATCAATCATACCTATGAAAAAATCCTTAAATATGAAGACATTTTCTACTTTGCTTTTGCATTTTTAAGTGCAGAAAAACTGTGTATGAAAACATTATTTGGCTGAATTATTCTAAACTATCACATTGCCATCTTTCTCTGCCAAATCTTCAGTGTTTACACTGCAGCCAAATCAAGCTCAGCCTTGTCAAAATTCTTGTGAAAATAGACAAATCTCAGCTCTTGTGCAAAAATTTCCAAAGTAAAAGTGAATTCAGCACAAGCAAAGTAACAATTAAAGCTCATTGGGAAAACAGGAAATCTCTTGTTTCCTATGCCTGTCCTGAATGCTGTAAGTCACTGAACAATGTGGTTAGCCAAGGTCCAGTCAGGCTCTGGAAAAAGACCAGCTTCAGTGATATGTTAGATCAAATATACACCTATTGTCCTACTTTTTTTGAGTAGGACTTGAGTCTGTTCAAGTAACAAACATTTCATGTACAATTGAGCAAATTCCACTTGCAGAAATAAACAATCTTTGGTTTCTAATTGATCTAAATCCTTTGAAGCCTATAAACTTTGCTTGCTCCTATAAAAGAAAATGTGCTCTTCTCCATCACAGCTATGTTGTCTAGGGATGTGTTTGTCCAAATACTTCGCCAATGCCTAATGCAATATGGGAGCATTCACATGAGCACTGTTTTTATCAGCTCAGCTAAGCTGAACATACATGTGTTTACCCAGCTTGTGGGAATTCTTGTCCAAGGAGGAACCATCATAACATTCAGGGGCATGCCCATAGTCTGGGAAAGCAATTTCATATCTCCCATGCCTTTCAATTCTATTTCATCAATACATTTGACATTGGGAAATGAAGCTTATTGAACCTCTGTATTTATCCTTTGAAAAGCCCCTCCCAGTGTCAAAGCAATAACTCAAATGGAGACAATTTCAAAAGGTCCCTCACCAGAATTACAGTCGTTCTTCAAAGGTGGAAATCCTCATCTACTTTACCATCTGCTATGCAGATATTTTATTTTTTTTTTAAGCTGCAAGATTAAAACAACAGAAAGAAAAGAAAGTAGCTCGTCTCTTCAAAGGAGGGAAAGAATCAAATGTTCTTAATTATAACCCTGACCTTAAAGATAGTACCCTTTCCTTTGGTAGTGGGGGGAGGTGTAGAAGGCTATGCACTAAATTTTGCATCTTTTTTATGTTATTACGAATACAGAGCTCCAATTTCTCCCATTGGTTACATCTATGTAAGTGTCACTTACCTGAAGGAACTGAATATTGACTTCAGGAAATAGTAAGAGAATAAATAAAAATTTTAATTTTCCAGAGCTGTGGGATCTTGGAACGTATTTACACAAAGCAATCTGATAAACATTAGTCAAAGGCCAGAATCTGATAGTATGATTTTGGATAGGTTATGTTTACAGCATGTAATGTAATTGCTCCCAAAGGATTTAAAGTTGTGCAGCCCTTCACTTCTGGGGGAAAAAAAAAAAAAAAAAAAAAAATTAAACATAACTGTATCATTCACACAGTAACAAATTGTGACTTAATATGTAAGACTGGGAAAAATCGGATCTGCAAGAATGCTTTCAACTATCAGCTGAGAGCAGGATTACAAACATATTGTGCTGCATGAAAAAAAAATATCTTTATAGCTATGCGACTACTGAAGATCTAGGTTTAAAACTTGCTATCTTCACCATGCACAGCAAAAACTGGGAAAAAGTTTTTTGTTACCATTCTGCTGTAGACACTTTTGAGACGGAAACTTAGCATAGCAAAGCCTTATCACAGAACCCCATTAAGACTCCAGCAGTTGCATCCTGCAGTGGTTTCATTTTCTGCCAATATAACACAGGCAAGAGTGATGGATCCTAGCTGGCCCCCAGGCAGGCACTTTCCAGCAGGACCACAAGTGCAGGGGTGAGAACAGAGGGATTGTCCCCTTGAGAGCAGGGATCTCCAACCATGCCAACACTGCACTTGGCAAGGCCAGCAGTCAAAGGGAGAGACAGAGTCGCTGCCTGTTGGATGCTGGCATGGCGTGCCAGAACAATGCACAGGTTTTGGCTCACATCAAACAATTTGATCTCAGCCCAGTCTGATAGCGTGGATCAGGGACATATAAAGCCTCCAAAAGACTTATGGAATGAAAATTATTTCCATAGCTGTCTTTTGACTGTTGCTAAGATTTATAAATGTGAAAACGACTCCTCCACAGAAAGCATCTCTCATTGAGAGCTTCTCCCTAGTCTCCCTAGTCGTGAGCCAGTGGGATCAGCTGATATCCCAATTGCCTTGGACCTAAGAGTTACAATATGTGCTGTGCTGTAAGTAATGTCCCACTTTGTGTCGATGTAAAGCTGCCATGGGAAACATTGGAAAGCCAAACTCTTCTTGAAATATCTTTAACTGTATTTCACTGTGGGATTGTTTTAGGGCTTTTTACTTTCTTTTTTCTTTTTTTAATAACTATTGTATTCTTTTTATGATTATGGGATAATGAGTAATATTTCAGTCATTTATATTCTAAAAAATGTGCATCATTGAAACAAATGTATTCTGCTCTATAAATTCCCTTTTTTAGGCTTTCATTTGGTCAGATTCACAAAAGCTTAATGTCAGATTATTATTTCTGGCATTCAATCATCAGCAAGTAACATTTTACCTTAAGATGCAATTCTCAGATACTAAACACCAGAAATAATTGATCATCATGACATTCCTTTGTAAATTTCATCTTTCATGTTTGTTCTTTTAACAACAGATTTAGCTAGTTCCAAGTACCAGTTGCTGTGTTTCATTAAAACAGTGCTGCTTTTGCTATTATGTTCCCTGACAGAAGGTTCACTCTCAATGCCTTCTGCTGGACAAAGCCAGTAAATTAGTACCGTAAGTGCCGCTGTATTTTTCAGATCCCCAAATTTGAGAGCAAGGTCCAGTTTTTCCCATGAAAGCCTCTGAAGCCTAGGAGTGTAATCTTCTCATATCCTTGCTTTTTTTCAATTATTCATCTTATCAGATAAGCAAGCCCTTGTTCCACCTCCCAGAATGCTTCCAGTTAGAGTGTTTGCTACTATAAATTCAGGATGTACAGAACAAGTCAACACCAGCACAGACAAACTGGATTTTTTTTTTTAATCCATAAAAAAAGTGACAATGAAAACTCAGTTTAACACAAAACATATAGAGAGGAGGGGATTGGAAAATTTTATAAATTCAAAACTTGCAGATGCATGCTGGCATAGAGCTACAACAAAAAAGCTCTTCAGCAGGCAGTGGAACAGAAGGCTGGGTTTTGCCTACTGCTGTGGTCCGTATATCAGTGCTGGAATTGGACATTAATTAGCACTTTATTTGCTGTTGTGCTCCTTTTCCTACAAATATTTCCTTTGGGGCCATGACAGCCATTTCCTGCCCTTTCATCTTCCTCCCCCCCTTCTCCCCAGTGATTGAACTATTAGCCTCATGTACCTGTGACAGGCTGAATACTAGCTACTTATGGGAGAACCAAAGGGATAAGCACATGCAGGGATAAAGGATACAATGCAACTAGGGCTAGTTTTCCCAGATGTGGAAAATAAAATGTATCATCAATAAAGTAAAAGAAAAAAAAAGCAAACAAAAAATCAACAACAATCAAACAAAAACTAAATGCAAAAATTAAGTGCTTCAAAATGTTTGACATGGGCTACATAGGTACAACTTTCAGGAGCACAGTTATCTCTCTTAGGCTAAAGTAGCAGGAAACAGGGGTGCTATCAGATGTTGTGAGAGGGTGTGCAAAAATAACAGGATTTGGGAGCTTTGTAGCAAAGATAAAATGTACCTTGATTTTACATGAGTTTATGGCTTAAGCACATGCTCAGATTCCAGCAACATCAATCAAAGTTAAATCTTTGCTTAAATGTATTGATGTAGAAAATACATGGTGGATGCAAAGGAATGATACAATAATGTTAACTAAAGACACTGCTATTATTCCTCGAATTTTGACTTCCAGCTGCACATGTGCGTCGGAAAGCATTCCTAAACTGCCCTAATCCCTTGCAATTTGAGGGGTCTTCTCAAAGGATTGAGCCCCATTTTCAGACTGCTCTGTCAGTACCATAATTCCTTATTTCATTTCTGGTGACCCAAATGCACCATAGCAAGCTCTGCAGTCCCTGCCCAGGCAACAATTTTCAAGTCCTATAGTATTTGGATGGGACCCATTCTAGCCACCTGGGCATGCATTAGTCTCCCAGATAAAAAAGAGACTTTTAAAATGCTTAGATATTCCTGCATAATTATTCCCTGTTGTTAACAGTTATTAACTGTTGTT
Organism: Buphagus erythrorhynchus; assembly: GCA_013400855.1. Taxonomy (NCBI): domain Eukaryota; kingdom Metazoa; phylum Chordata; class Aves; order Passeriformes; family Sturnidae; genus Buphagus; species Buphagus erythrorhynchus. Next base: position 58,517 of record VZTT01046505.1, on the reverse strand, counting down.
TCATTTTGTCTGCGTGTCTCACAACAGATTCTGTAGTTACTTCAGTGTGCAACTCACGTACTGTGTTGCCACAGTTCATGCAAGTAAGTCCCAAGATCTCCATCTTAGGGCAATTAACTTATTTAGTCAAACTCAGAAAAATGGAACAAAATGATCGTTCCCAGTTCTGCAGCTTCCCAGTTCAAGTCTAAGTAGACTTACCAAAATAGAACAAAATGTGTATTTTGTCTTTGTTCCCGTGTATTCATACACTCTACACAAAAATCCTTGGAGGAATTTCAAGTAGGTGATTGCTGGTAATCATTTTGTTTAAATGTGCAAGGTTGCACAGGACCTCTGTCTACTAGGAAACAGAATGTTCTCACTCAATTATATTAGCAATCATTATTTCAATAGTGGAAACTTCCACAGTAAATAATACAGACTTTATATCGTATTTAAGAAGAAAAAGTGCGCTCTTTAAAATCACCAGGGACAAAAAAGAGTCAGGCTGGGGAAGATTTTCTGTTTACTCTCAGCAAGTAAAATTAAGCTAAGGGGTTTGGGCTATAATGCTGTGGTACCCTATGGAAAAAGCTTTAAAAAAAGAAAATTGATATTTTCAGTTAGATACTGTAGGGAAAAAAAAATGTGTTACTCTTTTAATTATTATACTCAAGTGTAATGTTATTTTCACACATACATTAATTTGCAGAGATGAGCTTGTTTTTACTTAGCAAAAGATATTTTGTCATAGGCATCATGCAACATGCTTTTCAAAGAAATTGCAAGCACGTGTAAGCATTTATGTTACATGAAGTATGCTGTGAGTCGTTGATACTATCACCCCTCTGCTCTCTTCAGAGCCCAAATACTGATATTTATTATTAAAGATATAGTTTATTCTTGTTAAATTATTTTTTTCATTGCAATTTAGTTGTAAAATCTTTGCAGCTTCTTAACGGTAAACCTACATAAATCTGAAATTGAAAATTTGATTTGTATGGTGATAAGTAATTCAAATTTGGGTTTCTAATTTCATATAGATAGCAAAAATGGATGCAGATTCATATTATAAATCACAGTTTCCACTGCTTTTCAGCTATAAATATCACAAACTTGTTTTTCATTTCAATGCTTGAGTATTTTTAGACCAAAATATCATAAGAATTAGATGGATTATTCATTTTGTAGTCCACTTGGTCTGAAAGTCTGGTTTTGTTCTGTGCAGGTTATTGTTCTGTTTGACATTTTTCTGATACTCATCATCATGTATATTTTCTCAAATTGTCTGGGGAAAAAAAAAGAATAATCTTCAATAATAGCATGCAGCTAATTGCAGGGAGCAGGTATATGCATTATTTTAAGGGACCTAGCTGATTAAATAAATTCAGCAACAAATTCTTTCTGTCATTAGCACAATCTCAGTGTTCACTTGTATTATGCTGACCCTCGGTTTTGAGATCACAACCTGGTCCCATTCAGAATATATGTTCCCTGTAAAAGGGAGAGAACTGGAGTAAAATAAAGGAATTGCAGTCAACATTCTGAACCTTATTTAAAGCTTTTCCGTTGTTTTTTTTTTCTCTAAAATGGATACGTTTTGTGTCCAAAATAACTTTTTCCAAACTTGCTCAGTTGGTAAAATAAGAATTAGTGTTTCTATTGGGCTTTCTTTAAATTCACAAGCTTATAAAAGGATCAAGTTCATTCATTTGCTTTTCTTCTGGTGCTATTCCTAAAAAGAACCTCTTCTTACTTGAACATTCAGTGGATTTTCAGAGCCATAGGATTAGAAGTCAAAGTCGATATAATTCTGTAGGAATAAACGAAGTACAGCCTTCTACCCTGGCCAGGAAAACTGCAGCAGCATGTGGGAAGAGGTTGCCACTTGCCTGGGAAAAAAAATCGTCTTTGGTAGGCTCATCACAAGAGCACTTTCCAATGTAGCTTTTTAAAAGAACTATGCACAGAAAATAGGACTAGAGTTAGTGTGTCTCTTACTGATACTTTCAAAGGCAGAGATGTGCTCCAGAATACATAAACACTCTCAAGGTGTGCTGAATACAGCAGACTTCATTTTACATAGATACTTACTGCTCTTCCATTGCACTCTAGGGAAGTATTTAGTGACTGGATGTACTCCATCCAGCCCCATTGGAATATGGTCTCTTGGAATTGCTGCAATATGAATAATAAGTCATAAGAAGTGCCTCGCAACATCTGTTCATTTTCACACTGTGATTCCCATGCGACTACAAAACTTTTGTGGATGCCCATGCCACCTGATTGTAGAATCACAGAACCACAGAATGGTTTGGGTTTAAAGGGAATAAAAAATCATCTACATCCAGCCCACCTGCCAGGGACAGGGATGTCACTCACCAGATCAGGTTGCTCAGAACCCCATCCAACCTGGCCTTGAACGCTTCCAGGGATGGGGCATCCACAGCTCCTCTGGGCAACCTGTGCCAGTGCCTCGCCACCCTCACAGTAAAGAATTTCTTCCTAACATCAAATCCAAACCTGCCTTCCTTCAGTTTAAACCATTGCTGCCCATTATCCTGTCTTTAACCCCTTGTGTATAAAGTTCCTGAATGCATTACTCCAGGTGGGGCCTCACCAGAGAAGAGCAGAGGGATAGAATCCCCTCCCTTGCTCTGCTGCCCACATGACTTTGGATGCAACCCAAGATACAGCTGGATTTCTGGGCTGCAAGTGCACACTAATGGCTCATGGCCAGCTTTTCATCCACAAGAACCCCCAGGTCTTTGTCTACAGGGCTGCTCTGAAAGATTTCTCCCAGTTTCTGCTGATGTCTGGGCCCGTTGCTTTCACTCTGCTTCAGAAGGCCACTGGACTGATCAGGAGCAATTTGCCCTTAGTAATTCCATGCTGGAATCAGCCACTTGTCTTTAATGTACCACAGCAAATCTTCTCAGACAATCTGCTTCATGATCTTGTAAAGAGTCACCAAGAGTGGCTTGAGTGGTGCACAGGACAGATCTGAGAACGCAGACTGCAATAAAAGTGTGACACACCAACCTGTCCAAACATATGCATGGCTCTGCTTTCTTTGGCTTGGAGGAGGAGGTGTGGTTGGACAGATGGAGTAGAAAAAGGAGGAAACCTCTATTTGTGTGAAAGCCACCAATGTCCTTGTTTAGAACTAATATTTTAGTAGAAGACTGCAAGTAAAAGACCCCTGCATTTTTAATTATTTTCTTCAAAATTAACCAAAAAAGAAATGTTTTGTAAATCCTAGGGCATACGCTTAGTAGGTATTAATTGCAGTGGCTTCACTGATATCAGTGAAGAAATGTCAATGTAGATTAGCTGTAAATGTGCCTCTCTGGCTCAGTTTTAATTCATCCTGCAGTTTTTGAGAGAGATTATGAAGTTGTCAGTTCATTTGAGCACACATTGCCAATCATGTGAATAAAACAAATTTAGAGGGAGCTGCTATCTGTCATCTAGACATCTTCAAAACTTTTCTGTGCTGTTCTAGAAATCAAAGGTAGGTACAATATGGAAGAAAGAGGCAGCATTAAAGTTTTAGGCTTGTCCACTATAAGGTGTGCATCTGGATGGTGTATTGACACCAGTATCAGCATCTTCCTGTAGAAAATACTGTTGCTTGTTGGACCCTTGTTTACCAGTGAAGCTTCGAATGTTTCCAATAATGAGAAAATATCATGACTTCATGAGAAAGAAAGCTTAGAGAAAGATTATTTAGAACAGTTCCCCTGCATTCATGTAACAATGGAGAAAAGTATCAACATCTATCCTCAGTTAACAAAAATGTTGTGCTGGAATCAGCTTTAATCAAGGTGACTGTGTTGCACCCTTACGTGTCTAAGGTGACAGGCCTGCATAATTCATTGTGATCTGTGAAAATGGAGCAGTAGGTATATAAATGTCAGTTTGTTCATCTTACTTGAGGGACAGTATTTTTGCAGAAATAACATCAGGCATGGTTTCACAGGTGTTTGGGAAATCTTTCTGCCCATCAAAAAACCAACACTTGTTGGCCATCACTAGTCTTGTGGGGCATAATCATCTTAATTTTTTTTTCCATCCCTCAAGGAATTGCAAAGTTCATCTTTTTTGATGGACATAGAAGCACAATTTCTCTGTCTCTGACTCCCACTTCATTTTAGCAGCTTTCTTAAACTGAACCTAAGTGGCAGGGCATATTCCACATAAGGTACAACAATTATGATCAGTGTGCACCAAAAAGTATTACAGGATGCTGGTCAGAAGCCTAGAGCAACATACTTAATATTATAACTTTATTTTCAGATTTAGAGAGCTGTTTAAAATAATCTTCTACCAGGATTTACTGGGAAGAGAAAAATACCTAGAAAATGCAGTTTTATCTTGTTTTTCCCTGCTTACTCTAAATAAATAGAACTAATAGAAGTATAAATAATATAAATTAATCATTAGAGGAATAGGAATAAATACGTACTTTAAAATACAGAAAAACACAGATATATGCACACGTATATATGCGTGTGTCTGTGTGTATTTTTAAAATCTCCTTGGGATTTATCTCTTCATCTAAGCATGTTGAAACACTTTTCCACGCGTATCTCAAAACGTACGCTTAATAAGGTCTGCTAAAACGTGCTGTAGAAGACAGCAGTGAAATGCACGTCCACTTCCTAATTCCCAGTCTCCTTGCCAGTCCTGCAGGAAGGCTGGAGCCTTCAGCTGCTGCCGCTCTGGTGACATGGAGGAGCAGCCACCGTGGCCCTGACAGCACCTGGCACCTCTTTGGCTCAGCCCTGCGCTTCCTGCCCAGCCTCCCTCCCCCTCTCCCCTTATTTTTGGGGGGCAGGAGGCTGCGTTTCAAGCGGGCGCTCAGGCTACCTCGCCACTGCTGGGGAGAACAAACGGCATCCCAGCCTATAAAACTGTACTTCCTAGCAACATGTTTGAAACTACAGCTGCCTGATATGGCTAATGAATTTTACAATCAAAAGCTAAAGTGAATTAGCTGTAGCAGATGTTTTTACTCTGGGAACTACCAGACCTTTCTGGCCGCTCATTTATCCTTCAAGAGGATAAAACTCTGCACTTCTATTATGTGTTGTCATTGGAGCATTGCACAACTTTATCAAACTTTTTATTCTGGAAACTGAATTAATTTTCTGCAAGGGGTTTTTTGTGTGGCTCTTTAATCACATTTACTGGGGAACATGTGTACTGTAAAGTTGGAGAGCCGATTATGGCTTCCAGAAAGGCTACTTTCAAAAGGAAGCTGCCCTCTCTCCTGAGGCCTCCATTTGAAGGTCCTCGGGTTTTGTGAAGAGGAAAAAATTAATTACTATTTTAATAACGAAGCCAAGCCTGCTGAAAATCCTCTTAGAGAGTAGCTGGATGATGTAATGGCTAGCAGGAGGGATATTGAAAACAGTGACCACACAGCCTGCCCTTCAGTCTCCTATTCACTCCCTGTAAGATGATACAGGCTGCCGGGTCACACATGAGGGAACTGAGAGCACAGCGCTGCTGCCTCGGGGAGCGGGGCCTCGGAGGCGACACGGCCATGCCAGGGCATCTGAAAATTAACATCTGCTGGCACCTGCCCTGCCGGATAACCCTGGAGCAGTGCCTGGGAGCGCACTTGTGTCCCCAGCCCTGCCCCGCTGCACAGACCCCAACAGGGCAGGGATCCATGGTCGGCCGAAGGCTGCGTGAAACCAGAGCTCAGGCACTCTGTAACCCTCTGTGTGAACAGGCAGCGAGCTCTGCTGCCGCACGGAAATGAAGCAATCCACAGGTTCCCCAGCTGCACCTGGGACCGTTTGGTGATGGACTCCTGATTCCCATCTCCCTCCGTCCCTCTGGCACACATCGTTGACTGTCTTCAGGGTTGTGAGGAGAGCTGCAAAGGGCTTCCCCAAAACGGCACCTCCAAATTGCGTGGGGGATTACACCAGAGAAAAATCAAACATGCCCAGAGGGACTGAGACCACAACAAGAACCAGCCTCCAGAAAGAACACTGATTCACCTGACTGAGAGCCCTTTATGGACTTCTCAAACCTTAGACAACAAAAGCAAAGAGCCAAAGCAAGAAAGACCCCAAGCACTGCCATTTCTTGGCTGTTATTCAGCTGTTATTCATGATAGCCAGCCTGCTGCTGTCCTATCATAAAACTTTAATTTTTTTTATGTCCTCCCCCCTTGAAATTAACTTTGACATCACAAAAGATTAAAAGATTAGAAGGCACTGATGTGAACCTTTCAGTTAGGATTATAAATTCTGTGACAGAGCATTTCCTTTGATATCAATATGGTTTCTTTATGAATTGCAAAGAAAAGCAGGTGTATAAAAATAAAATGCGCATAAAATATAAATTATCATTGTGCAAGTTAATGCCAGCCGTAGGCTACCATAACTTGTATATTTTCTGTTTCTAAAAGTCTTTACAGGCATTTTTAAAAGCAGCGTAATTGCTTGCTAATATATAAACACTGTGCTTTTGTAGGAAATGTAATAGGTTTTGGTCACAGAAGAAACTTAGGAACTTCTGCAATAGATTTCAATTCTGATTCTCTTCAACTTTTAAAGCCTCTCCTTTCTGATGGGGTGAAATGCAGCAATATATGGGTGGCACATGTACAACTTCAAAATATTTGAAACTTATGTTCTACGCTGTCTTTTGCACAGGACTGCATTTGATGCTGTATGTATAATTCCACTGGGTACAGTGAAAAAAAAAGTGGCCTGTGGGTGAGTTACTCACAGACACCAAAAACTGAACTGCAAAAAATTGCCTGCTGTCACAATCTTGCTTTCATTTATCTGAAAGCCATCATCAACCCACTGTAGTCAGACTGTTGCCAGAAAAAAGAGTGGAAGAGTGGTAGTGTATGGCAGCCCATACAAGTCCAAGAGGAGATCCCAAAGGAGGATGTGTCAAATGCTGTTCTGTCATCCTTTTGTTCATCCAAGTGGCAGCACCTTTTGGGTTGTGGGGTTCACCTCCTAGCAATCCTGGAGTCTCTGTCTTACCTGGACTACTATCCTGTTTTATCCCAAGCTCAAACCACCTCACTGTCCATGAACTGTCCAACTGTGTATTCACTTTTCCCCTTGGGATTTTCAGAGACACCAGTGTGATCATCCCAGCTCTCACAAGATACTTCCTTTCCTCCCTCCACAAGCAGAAGTAACATATTTTGTTAGCCCCCATTAATTGCTTTTCTTTCCTCTGATTTATGAATGCCAATTCCTTGTCCAGCTGAGATTTTGCTCCTCCCACATGGTAGAAGCCTCTCCTTTCACTCTGCTGGTTAAAGATGCTCCTAGTAAGTCTAGGGTGCCTCATGCACCCTCCACTCTGCAGGCATGGTCCACTGACTGGGCAAGGCTCTGAGCCAAGGAGAAGCGGAAAAAGTATAATTGAAATTGTCTATTTTAAATTTGAGGCAAGATTTCTCAGGTGCTCTGAAGGTGTCATTCAGGTGTTTCAAAGAAGAAAAGTTTGAAATGGAAAAATACCAAAGTACTTGTCTGTAAATCCTTTGGCTGGCTGTTACTGAAAAAAAAATGGAAAACATAGCAAAAATTTCCTGGTTTGTGTGAAACACCACATTTTCCATAGCACAATTTTCTTTGGAGAGCAAAAAGCAGTGTATCAGAACTCATTCATTTATATCTGCTTTAGAGGGGAAAAGTATGATGGACATATAAGAATGATATTTCATTAATTTTGCACTTGTAATTGGGGGGAAACCAGCAAATGCCTATGGTTAAAAGAAACAGAAAGAAGAATTATTTTAACAGCCACAGCACAGAAACATAACTTCTTTTCTCCTTGCACAATAATAGAACAATAATGGAATAATAGAGCAAATACTAAGCAATAAAATCATTAAAGATGTAAAGGAAGATGAACCACGCATTGTAAACAGCTTAATTTTATAAAGAGCAACATTCATCAAACAAACTTAATTCACCATTTGCTTGATTTACTACTTGTGGGTGAGTAGTGATTTTATTCTAGTTTTATTATGTGGAGAATATATGCACATAATTATGAAGTTAGAAGACATGCCTGCATGTTTACTTTATGAAACACAGCATCTGGCACAAATCTCATCAGGATGAGAGGAAAATAAGGCCCCTGCACCTTTTCTTTTTTCCTTTTGTGTTAAAAAGAAGTGTTTGGTGTATTTCACAGTTCATGCTGAAGCGACATGAACAGTACTAACAAGGATTGGTAGATCATATAAAGAAAGGGCAAGCAGTTAGAATTTAACTAAAAGAGGCATGGGAAGAGGGTTAACCTGTACTTATCTGCCAATGTAAGGACTAAATTCAAAACTATGAAAATGGTTGCAATAATGAAGTTAAACAGAGAATTCAGATGAATGTTATCTTTCAGTACTCAGATAAAGAAACACAAACTTTAAGGTGAAACAATTTAAATCATCCCAGAATTAGTTGCAATAGGTGCATTGTTAATGAAAGCTGAAGAGATTGATACAGTGGTGAATGAAACCTTTTCTCTCACAAACAGGTCATGCAGATACAGTGCCACTGTAATTCTGTCAGGGTGATCAACACATTTTGGTGCTATCCTAAAGCTTCACTAAGAGCCAGTGTTCATTCCTCTGAAGTCTCCTCATCATTACCATCACCTCACACTGGAGGCAAGTTGGGCACAAGACTCAATGAGAAAAGCTAAAGTAGCTGACATCCTTCTCCCCAAAGAAGAGTCCCAACAGGGAATGGGCAATCCTGGCAATGATGACAGCATCCTTACTGCACTGTGTGCATTCAGGCTGACAAGGAGAAGATCAGCAGAGTGCATCCCTTAATCCTTCCTGAAACAATCACCCCAGCACCTGCTGAAAAGCTGAAGAGGTTCAAAACCTCTTGATTTTGCACCCCAAACCACTTGCTGCATGCTGTTTTGGGCCAATGCAGTGTGAGAAACTCTCTGAAAGGGATGAGCCTCAGCCCTAGAGCTCTTGCCAGTGCCCAGTCAGGCACTGCTTCTCTTCCCAGCCAGAGAAACATGCTGCGACAAGAATGAGAATGAGAGAGGAAAGTGGTTCAGGAATGAAGCTGGCCATCTAAAAGAGATGGGATTATTTATCTGGCAAAAGACATAGAGGCAATCACTTTGCTGAACTTAAAGTAATTCAGTATTTGCAGCTGCGATCACTGCATCTACAGTAAAAGAAAAAAGGGAAGACACTGATTTAGCTTTTCATATGGTACTTTTTTTTCTATAAAATAACTTTAGGACTAAGCTTTACTGGTTTATTTTTAGTCATAGACATGTAGCTTTTAGAAAATGTAGATGGAAAATCTATGTGACCCTTTTCTTTTGATAAGCTAGAGTATCATATAATGCTGTGTACTTTACCAATTGACTTACAAAATGATATTTGGTTGTAAGAAGGAAAGCCTCAAATAATAACTTCCCTTCTTTTGTGGCAGAGCAGCCATGCAATAGTAATTTAATTTGCTCTTGAGAAAGATCATATGAACATCTATTCTGGCTATGTAGTTCATTTTACAAAGCAAAACACAGATGAAAAAGTGCAGTCCTGATAGACTGAATGTCTCTGAAGAGAGAAAGAGTTTTTTAAACCAGTGATGCCAAGCACTGGCCACAGTTATCAATTGAGTTATGGAGTGAATTACATTATATATAGGTAAAACAAATATCTGTCTATCAGTAATCACAAACATGCTCATAACTGAAATCTAGGCCATTCTTTTACACTGACTCTCTCTAGTTAACATAGAGGAGGGAAAACCTTTAAAAAGCAAGAAATTAAACCATGTTAGTATCCCTACCAAACTTTTATATTACAAAGGGCTAATATTTTTGGAAAGCAAGATATGATAAGATACTGGAAAAAATTCTGAAATCAGCAAGTTTCACCAATGCTACAAGGTATGTTTTATAAACTTACAGTCTTTCAGAGTAGGCAATGTGTAGATGTTTTTCAGAATAAGCCATATATACTGTTTTTGGCAGTAGAATTAGTTTCTTTATGCCTTTCTTATTACTTACTGCTTCATGCACTGATTTAATTATTTTTAGAAAAAATTATAAAACTCCTGATTATGAAATAAATACATTTTATGTTTAGCTCCTTGGAGTATAACAGAGGTTTGATGTTTTGATGATCACTGGTGGTCTTTGAACACCAACAAATATTAACACATCTGGATCTTGGTCATGCCCAAAAAACATGTTTGATTTTAAGAAATGCTCGTTGTGAAGGTTAGTCTTCTGTCAATGCTAAAAGGTACACTTGAGGCCTGATTTTCTGCTCTACTTAAATTTCTCACTCAAGAGAAAAAAAAAAAAAGAATAATAATTTTGAGCTTAGACCAGTAAAGGATGTAAATATTGGCTGCAGCCTCTGACTCTCGCCTGGTTGCCTCACAACACTCCAGAGGTGTGCTTCTTGATTCCACTAGTCCACCCTCTCAGAGTCCTGCTGAACCTCAAAAGATCCTGGACTGGCATGGGGCAGGCCTCAGAGGCATGAAACAGAGACAAATCCTCTGCACTTCACTTGCATAATAAATATGTCCTTAGTGAACAAACCTGAACAGCAAGGCTGAGGTACATGGTGTCCTCTATGTGGTAGATAATTGCTTATTTCTGGTTTACTGAAGTGAGCAAAAACTTTCCTGGAAAATATTGTAGATGATTCTATCTGTCTTTTTTAAACCTGAATGAAGGTAGAGGATATACCAAACATAACTGAGGCCAAGATGAACAACGGGCTAAAAAATTTGCAAATATAGTGCTTGCACTGCTATTTAGATGGTAGAAAGACAGCAAAAGAATAGACTCTTTAAAGTCTGAGTAACCAGTTCAAATTCATCAAAGGTCAGTAGTGACTAAATAAATTTATCTTCATGAAGTCACTTGATGGCATCAATGCATTTCCCAGTGGAAATGTGCCAGGTTACAGAAACTGCCATCACAAACAGCATCCTTAATGAGTCTCAACAGAGAGAGCAAAAGACTGAATAGAGCCTAATATTTTTATATGGGGTGCATCTTCTAGGTCACTGCTGGGATGCTGTGGGGACATTCATGCCTCTCTGAGAAGTCCCTCAAACCATATTCTCAGCTATTTTCCCTTGTAAGATTGTGCAACTTCTTAAACAGGGCCTTCTTCCATAAAGTGTGAGATAAAAATGCATCTGTAAAGCATGCTCTGAGGGTGCAGAGGCGATAATACATGTGTGTTAAATATTGCTATGTTTAATGATATGCCGTATGGTATAGTTAGACTCACAGTGGTTCACTGGAATATATACTACATCATAACACTCTGTGTGCTTTTTTGCTTTAGTAACAAAAAAAAAAATAGAATAAAATATAATAAAAGCACAGTCACCAAGATGCCTGTTGAAGGAGAAATTGCAGTCTGAAATATAACAAATGCCAAATAACGTGGGGTTTTGGAGGAGGGAAAGAGGCAAAAGAAAGCCAGGAGCACTCCAGTGAAAAGGGGAGGGTGAAAGGCAAACAGTATGGGCTTTTCATACTCTGGATTCCATGCAACGTTTGTAACAAACCTTGCCAAAAAAACTAGGCAAGGTTTTATATATGTTTCTGATTATTAAGGCTATATGTATGTACTAGGCTTATAAAGTATAGAGAGTGTGCTCATGTGATGAGTTTCTTGCATTAATGTGTGCTGGAAAAATCACAGAGAGGAGACAATAAGCAAACATGCAAATTTCTGACCATAAAGACCAATGTTTTGTGGGCAGATACTTTAGGTAACCTTTTTTTAAAGCTTTCATGTTGCTCATGCTGATGGTGAACTGAAGAAGGTGAGAGGATGAGATTCTGCCTAAAGCCAGGGAAAAAGTTATTGCCTTTTGCCCTGTTTATTCTTAAAGCCAAGGGCTAGATTCTGCATCTGCCCTAGTTGCTGTCACTGTGCAAAAATCAGGTCCCAGATACCAAATCAGGACCAGAAACACTGAGGTTTGCATGTGCTGGTGAGGAAGAATATTTCTTATTTGTCACTTCCTTTTGGTCAAGAGTTGGATTTGGGGATGTGAACAAATACTGCCTGTATCTGGACTAAAGTACTGGACTTAATATACTCCAGAGATGTCTGCCAATTCGAAGTCCAGCATTTTGAAAATAGTATTAAGGAGGCATTTCCAGCCATGCCTCCTTACTCCACCACACATCATGGCTCAGACTTGCACTGCAGCTGAAACATCAATGCAGCCTGAGCAACTTTAAAAACCATCAAAGCGAGTTCTGTCTCTCACAAAAGTTTTACTCTAAGGGCTATGTAAACAGAGCACTGTCTCTTTAACTGATTTTATTTTCCTCTCTCTTTTTTTTTTAGTTTAAAGATTACATTTAATATCTATTTCCCAGCAGTGTACAAACTGACATCATCTACTCATAAAAGCGGAATGCTTTGCTTTTTTAAGCTTCAAGCTGAATAACAAATTGCCACAGATGACAGCATAAAAGAATAACAGAATGGAATCAAAAGAAAATTCATTGTCAACAGAAACCCCCTGCTGAGGAATTTCAATTTCATATATCTAATTATCCCTGTCAGTTGGAAGAACTGACAAAAAGCATTCTTTGTTCTCTCTTTCTGCCTCCCGCATCTCACTCTCAATTAATTCCGGCATACAAATATGACTAATTGTCTTTGCAGTGCTCAAGAGCTCTGTATATAAATGTTCATGAACTGAAAATGATTTGGAGGGTATTCATGCATCGATTTATGATATTTGAACACAATAGACATGCATAATTCAGGTGACCATGTTAGCACCCTCACAAGCCCTTATTACAGAGATTAGGCAGGATTCTCTTTTCACATCCTTTTTTCATATATATGCTTTGTGACAATAACTCACTTTGCACCTATTAAAAGAGGAAGCATTATATGTCTGCTGTGGCTTATTGAAATTGCCATGAACAAGATTACTAGCATTTAAATAACATAGGGGGGTATGGCCAGAAAATATTAGGTACTTTCAAAAGCAAGACCAAAGCATGATGAAGGTTAAAGTTGATGGGTTTTTTTAATCTTTATTTGGTCATTTCAAGAAACCTTTGAAGTGACAGAATTATCTTTACTCACATCCTGTATTGACAAATACTCTGAGGCTAACTTTTATATGATACCTTTTATGTACATATATACACA
>VZTT01046501.1:40859-63876 GCA_013400855.1 Buphagus erythrorhynchus | reverse complement strand
TTTGATCCCAACAAGCCTGTTTCTGGCAAATTCTTCTCATCAGGACACGGAAAACCAAACTGAGCTAGAGCCTGAGAAATCTGTTCTATCCTTTGCTTAAACTGGCTATACTGGTTCCAAACATTATTATTGTTATTGTTGTAAAAAGGACTCAGCCTTGCAATTTTTCTAATGAACTTCCCTTCTGGTCCACAGTAGAACACATCAGATCTGCCAAATCTAATTTCTGAATGAATGTTCAGATGCTTTGTAGAGCTAATGAGGGAGCACTAGATTGAATTAGGGACATGTTGCTTCTCTATGAAACAGCAGGTTGAAGAATTACATTTTGCTCTTCCCTTCCCTTTTCCAAGGCATAGAATATTTTACTTCTTTAATTTACCCTGGTTTGGCTCNTGGTTCTTCTTTGCTGAAGAGGCAAGTATAGACTCCCTGATCCCCTGTCCACAAGAGATGGTCTAACCTGTTCTCCTCCTTGTGTTTCTTTGCCACAGATCTGGTTTCCCTGACACACTGTCAATGTGGAGTCTTCTCATTAGTGCTAAACCCTAGCCTGAGCTGCCAGCATGGAGGAGGATNTCTGTTCCTTGTGTCCTGCCTGCCACACTCACCTTCCCTAGAGCTGGGACTTGCTGAACAATCAACTTGATAGCTCCAGCAAATGCCCAGAGTGTTAAGTGGGTGAGCCCAAATCCAAATGTTCAGCCCTTAATCATTAAACTGATGGGGGAACAGCCTGTGCTTTGGAGTCTTGGCACGATCAGGACACCATGGAAATTCCATTTCTGAGTGCTTACCCACCAGATGAGTTCTCTCTGCCAAGTCCATCCAGCTGTCAGTGAAGTTCACAGGAGTGTCCCGGCTCTCAGCATCTTCAAAATTCAGTTGCAAAGTGGCACAAAGTGAGTATCTGCCAAAGAAAAGGCACAAATCCACTGATCAGCTTTGGGAAGAAGGAAAGTTATTTCTGGCACAGAAGCAAATAACTCTTAGCCAACTTTATACAGTGGCCACATTTCTAGCAAAAAAAAAAAAAAAAAAAAAAAAAAAAAAAAAAAAAGGATGAGAGAGATAAAATTAAATTTTCTTCTGATGCGACTTCAACTAAGCTAAACAGATAATAACAGAAAAGGATTTCACCTCATGTCTACCAAACAAAGAAAATTCCCACTCACTGGCAGATTTTATACACAGCAGGTTGAAAGGAAAACTAAATGTTACCATGACTGAGCTTGCATTTCCTGATAGCTCAAAAGGCATTTGTTTCCCAAAGGAGAGCATTAAACAAAGAGGCAAAGGTTATGTTCCTACACACATCCTAAGTGCTGAATCTTAGTTGTGATGGAGAATATTTTTGCTTACTACAGATGCAGCATTTCTAATGAGTCAAGGTGCAGCAGTGGAGTCTTTCAACTGTTTGTCTACAGTTTTGCTATCTCCTGAATATTGAAGCTAGTGGTTGTCCTGAAAAGACTAAGCCACATATGTGCAAGGGGAGCACAGACAGACACTTTTTGATCAGCAAGGCAGTTTCCTGGGGCAATATGCTGATCAACACACTGAGCTGAAACATCTGCAGGATAAAGGATTGTGTCTGAAAACCCTGTGTTTGATGCCCATAATTGTGACAAAGTCATTGCATATTCTGCTCAATGCTTTTTCTGTTTCAGCACTTTCTCACTGTACAAAGAAGCTCCAGCAGCCTCTTAAATGTGGTTGGTAACTCAAAGTACATTTGGGAAATCAGCCAGAGAGAAAGGCTTTTCTTCTGTATGTTTTGCTGCTTTTCTATGAAGTGACAGAAAAGATACACATTTGCCATGTTTGCAGTGTTTCCCCTTACAAAAAAGAAAAAAAAAAAAGAAGGAAGGAACTTGAAATAACAAAATTTTTTTGGTATTAGTATTGTTTACTTTAGGGAGGCTTAAAGCTGCTTAAAATCTGTCATGTTACTATCTAGGTAGGCAGGTTTTAAACCGTATGCTATTAATTTTTTAAACTGCAGCAATGTAAAAGTCTATTGTATCTCAAGACTGAGTTTGCAGAGCTGTCAAAGATGCTTTTCCTCTGTGCTAAACATGATTTGAAAAACATTGCAAGCCAAAGCATTTGCTGTTATTCACAAAGCACTGTTTGCCAGAGACCACACAGGCGAGTAAGGCCCAGAGACAGTTAACCCTGGCAGCAGAATTCCCTAATCATGCCCACGAAGGGAATTCCCTGGAGAAAAGTGAGGTGCAAGACACCTAAGGGAGGGAATAGGGTTTACTTGTTGTTTCTGAAGCCTTGTTTTTCTCTATGAATATCAATTCCATGGTACAGGAAAGGGCCACCCAAGCCCACCTGCAATAAACTGCTCTGCTGAGAAGCATCACTGCTATGCTGCTTTTGGTACCTGAGCTGCTCTCAGCAGGGTGAGTGTTCTCACATACACCTCGTTATTCACCTCTGGTTTCTCTAGTCTTATGAAAGGTGTCTATGCACTGGCCCAGATCTCACCTAAGGGATGAAGGACACCTTAACTTTGGACAGAGCCCAGGTGTGCGTTCTGAGAGTGTTTCCTTTAGCAATGAGGCTTTGATCTTCCTCAGCTTGAAAAGAGCACGGGAAACAGTCCCACACTTTCTAGAATAATGCTTTACATGAGGATTGGGAGCAGCCAGACCAATATCAGAGCACACCAATGGATCACCTGAGTTTGTCAGTGTGTTGTCAGGGTGTGCTCATGTGTTCTGCTCACATCTCCATTTTAGACACCTTGTGTGTCTTTCCAGACTGGCTGCAGGGGGAAGCAAGTGCTCAGCTCAACCCAAATGGGCAGATTGCCTTTCAAAAGAGGCCAGGGCTCCCCAGCCACTGAAGAGGCTGAGCAGGGATTTTTTCTTTTTTTTGTGATTCACTCACTTGTGTTTTCTGTCCCAGCACAGAATTCTTTTTGATGGATTTAAAACACTTCCAAAAGGAATGAGCTAACTTTCCAGGCACTGCAACCTGCCAGGCATTTTCCCTGGCAGCACAATCCCTCTCAGCTTTGCAAACAAGGTACAGCATCCAGGATGGTTTTCCACTGCTTTTGCAAACTGGGTCACAACACATTTAGGTTTGGAAGGTGTGGTGAGTAAAAGGCCTTGATTTTTCATCCTGCTTACACCTCTCAGATGCCACAGTAGAGTCTGCTTCTCCTCTGAATATAAGGGCAGGTGGTTGCCAGTACTTTTAGTAAATGGAGAGTAAAAGCCACTTATGCACATAGGTGAAAATACTTGCCAAAGGACCACAGACTGCTTAGCCTTTAGCAGTTTGCAAGATTTAATTTTGAAAATAGTAATTTAGAGCACTTGTGAGAGCCAAACAACCTCTAAACCCTTAATTACAGTGATCATGTAAGCTTTGGTTTATTGGTAATTTTTTTTTTTCATAGTAGAATATACTTAGTGATGCAGCTAGAGCCACACCACCATAGGAAAAAAAACAAAAAAACCATAATAAAATTTTAAAACCTGATCCAGAGCCTCTGGAAATTATTAGAAAGCATTCCACTGACTTCAGCACACTTTCGTATCAGAAAAAGTTGCCCAGAACATACTTTATAGCTAAATTAGAAAGCTCTGAATCACAGTCTTATATATAAAACAGAATTTAAAAGCTATTTTATTCTTGCTAAAAATATGCTGTTACAAACCTATTGATCTTTTTATCTTTCTGATCAAGAGGTATTAACGGGAGAAAAAAACAGCAAGGGATGTTCTATCAGTGGAAGGGAGACCCAGAGCTCCCTTAGGGAAGGCCACATGTACTAATCCCGTTTGTCTCGCTTGCCAAAGAATTCTTCAAAGTTAAAGCACCCTAAGGATTTATCAAGCACTTTTCAGCCTTCAAATGGATTTAGCAAGGGAAGCAGTTCCAAAGCCTGTAGATTAGTACTGCACAATCAGGCTCGTGTAAACAGCACAAGGCTCAGCTTGCTGTTTCAGGCAGTGACACTTGACACGTTTCTGGAGACAAAGGTGCCATTCCACTTGCAAACCAAAGATGACACTTTGGTGAATTAGGAGGGTTTGCCCCTTTGCCTGTTGTCAGATGACTCCTGCTGCACGTGTGTTCCTCACAATGGTGTTAATAGGATTGGCAATGCTCACCAGGCTCTTCACACCTTGGATAATGGCTTGTTGAATAGTCAGCTTTTAAAAGTTTGTAGAGAAAACCGGGGATATACAGCTTTGGGGCATATGTATCACAAAAATAGATTGGTAAACTCTGCTACCAGTAAGGGCAACAGTGGGATCTGTGAGTGCCAGAGAATTTTTCTTAGCAAGAGAAGCTGAAAGAAGCTCCTGAAGCCCAGTTAGCCAATGTTATCATTTGTGGTCTCTATTAAATCTTGTGTTCTCGTGCCTTGGGCAGAGTAACTAAAACCACAGTAGAATGGAATAATACGAAATTTTGGAGTTTTTTTCTTTAAACTTTCGAATTCAGAAAACAAGAGTGTCATAATTAATCAAGGAGTCATAATTAAGAGGGTGGGGGAGAAGCACTGACAAAAAAAGTTGACATTTTTCTTCAGTTTGCTGATTTTTTCCTACATTTTCCTACATTCACAAAAAGAAGTTCAACCAGCTCTGCTTGTTACCAGACAGGAATACTAAAATTCTGAAGCTAATTGAGCCAAGTGGACCTTCACTTCAGTAACAGCTTGCCTTCAGTGAATACAATCTCAAAGAACACCAGGGGAGCAGCACTGACCCCTCCATAATACAGGAAGAAGAACATTAATGTCTATTTCAGTAAATATTTCTTTAAGGAAGCAAGAAATCCTCTGGTTTCAGCAGGACAGTGAAGTGTGATATTGCTGACTATTCCCAATATTATTTACCACATACAGGGCATTGGAGTCAAACTGTCCATGAGTCTGTGGGGCTGAGTTCAGCCCTGTTGATCAGCACACACAAGAGTGATAAAATGGTTCATCCCTCACGGTGTGGTGTTTACATCTATCCAGTCACCTTCCCATTTATGCTTCTAAACATTAACAGGTTGCTAATGTGAATTGTACATATTTTGTCTTGGCTTTTCTACAGCTATTGAGGTTCAAAATTAATCTTTCATCTGAAGGAAACATTACAGTGAAAATACTGTCATTTGAAAGATGGAAATGATCCTACTCCAGTATTATAACAGAGTGTAGCTTAACTACAATAGTTCACTGATTAGCAATCAGATTCTTTTTTACAGGACATTTTTATGAGTCTATAAGCACACTTGACCTGTGGTTTAAGCTGATAGTTTACAGGAATAATGATGTGGAAGAAGCCAAGTTACTAAAGATGGGGAGGTTTCTGGCGCCATGAGGAATCCTTCACCTATTTCTACAGTAAAGACTGGTAAAATTTCCAGTTATGTAAAAAGAACTGGGCTTTGTGGGTTACTCCATTTTTGGGAAGGCAGCTAGCTGAAACACATGCTGAAATATTAAATAATTTCTACCCTTGGGTACCTTATAAATAAAGTAATTTGGAATTATGAAGTCAGGCTGACAGAAATACCAGTATGAGTGACTTTCTCTTGTTTATACTTCTGCAATCAGCTCGATGCCAGTAGAAGTGCAGGAGTATAATGTGAATTTTCATAGTCACACAGATCTTAGAGTGTTTGAACAAAATCAGCCATTGATACCTTACCAATACCCGTTTCTATTTGCTCACAGTGTTACTGTGAGTCTTTGAAGAACTGAGCTGACTGGTCTGTCTTAGTTGGAGATTCACAGTTGCAACCACATTAGAAATAAATAAGATAAAAAATATGCCATAATCTTATTTTTAAAATAATTTGGTGCACTTTATATATCATTCTGAGTAGAAGGCATGAGAGAATATCACTTTTGCCAGCAATTCCAAATAAAGGCTCTAGTTTTGGGTAATGTTATAAACTTACAGTGACTAGGACAATGTAATAATATGGCATGTCAAATTTATTTCTAGCTGTAGGCAAAGAAAAACAAAGAAACAAGGATAGTTTCAACACGGTATTACAGCACAATAAAAATTTGCTCATTAAGTTTCATAAAATCCATTACAAAGTTTAATGCATGTGTTTACATCACTAATACAGACTGAAGCCTATGCCATGAGGCTTTCGGTTGGAAATTGCTTCACTTCACAAATTTTCATCTAAAGCCCTTTAAACAATTATGTCAAAATAAAGGCACTGAATATAAGCACTCACAACGTTTTCCCAGCTCCCTCAGCATATCCTTATTATTGGTAGTATGGTTTGTAAGACATCAAAATCAGATTGTCACACAGAGATTAAGGCTGGGATTTTCAGTAGGAGCTAAGGGAATTAGGCACTCAGCTCCTGGTGAATTTCAATGAGTCAGGAATATACATTTCCCTTAGGCTCCTTTGAAAATCACAGCATAAATATTAATAACTAACTTTTAAAAAGCCTTTGGTCATTGATTTCAATTATCTCAAATATGCCAATGGATATGTCTTTTTCAATTATCTCAAATATGCCAATGGATATGTCTTTTTCCCCACAAAGATCTTCACCCATGTGCAAGTTGTTGGGGATGCTCTTATATGCACAGTATCACAGAAAGGATCTTACAAGTTTTTCCTGCTATGGAGGCTCAGCAGAGTTTACATGTGATAGCTATTGCTGAGATCTTTTGTGGCACCTTCTGCATCTGCTTGAGATGCTCTGTACTAACAGCAGCCTCTGATCACATCTTGTAGTCTGATTGATATTACTCAGAGGAAAAAAACAACAGGAAAGAAAACTCAGAAGAACAAGAAAGTATAGATATTCTATTCACTCCATAAAGACATATATCTTGCAAAAAGTCAAATGCTGACACTTGACGAAAGTATTTAAATAAGCTCCAGTTTCACTCTAATTATATACAAGAACTACATTTTTATACCTTTCATTTCTAATTCCAACATTAGTGCTAAGCCTTAACACGTTGGAATGTGTGTGACTTCACACAGCACTTGATGCAGAGACTTATGGATTTTTATTAGAAGCCACCTCAGGGCCTGTGCCTGGGCAGGACCTGACAAGGTGCTCTGCACAGGTGTGCAGTGCTACATTCAGGTTGTCATGCACTTATGAAAAGTCAAATATTATAAAAACCAAACTTTCATGGATATTATGCAAACACAAATTATGTGTCCACTCTGCCTTTTGGGAGAGAAGGAACTTACTCCCAGAGTGAATTTAGCCTCAGTACAGAATTAACTCCAGGTGAAATGCAAAAACTTTGCAAATTTGATGCTGATGTAGCCTCTTCCACCATCATCTCCTTTGTTATCTGTCCCTCCTCTTTCTTTCTCAGAGGCACAGTTTTCTGCAAGGCATTGATATCACTGAGAGTGTTCAGATTTATAACTGTGGGATGATGAAACCATATGCAAATATCAGCTCCTCTGGCTGAGCCCTCTAGCCTCAGGTTTCACCCTTTGCCAGGTGAAGGATCAGTATCTGATCTTTGATAAAAGAAATGTTCATCCTGGTTTCTGCTGAATTATGTACTTGTTTGCTATTATTCTTCCTGTCACCCCATCAATCTATAAATTTTGAGATGTAATTCTGTTTATCCAAATATTTCTTCCTTTTGGTTGACCTTGTAGGTTGCAGTCACAGCTTGAAACTTTCACATGTGTCTTGTTAAAAACTGTTTATCTACCCCACATTCTAGAGAATCCTGAAATGCTGATGCTCTACAAATTGGTTTATGGCTACATGTTTGCTTGATTAATCTTGCAAACAGAAATCTGGTACCTCTTATTAATCTAACAGCCTCAGCTTATGTTCTATTATGACAACATCAACATGGAACCACATATATGTGTCCTTAAATATGCTTTATATTTTCCCTGAATATTACTGGCAGGAGATTCATGACTGCTGCACATTCAGAACCAATACTGCAGTGAATACTGAGTCCAGCTCAGACTCATGATAACTCTGCATACCCCCATTAGTTCCAAAGAATTGTGTCTGCTCACACTGGGGACTAATTTTGTATTCTGGAAACTACACAAAAGTCAAATACTTGCTTTGATATTTGATTCTTCCATAGGTCTGTTTTTATCCTGTTTAAACTTGTGCCTGTGACAATATCAAAACGTAATATAAAATAAAGTGTAGCATTATGGGGGATTGTGCAGTGAAAAGTGAGAAAAGCTGATCAAACACATTTTAGGTTAATAACAGAATCAATAGATGATTTCACATTCTGTCAGCTCCAAAATTGAACAAGCTGTTCTCTGTCCCCAACATCTTTAAAACACATTTCAAGGGAAATGGTGTAAATATTGAAGAACACCTTGCCTGGACATGAGACAGCAATCTGCCACTATATTCACAATTTCCACAGAGAGAAAGATAATAAACTTCTCAGCTTTTCCACTAGCACAGGACAGGACAGAAAATAAACAGCTTATAATGCAACAAGAATTATTTAGAGCACACAAGCAAACACTTCCCAGCTACCGGGACACTGAAAGAACCACTTAGGAGGGTTGCAGAGTTTTTACGAACAGACAAGGCAAAAATCTGTCAGAAGCACTTCAATTTTTACTTCTGTAAATCTGCTCAGGGCTTTGGTTAGGATGCCTCTCCATGTCCCCACTAGCCATGATTCTGTGATCAATAAACAGACCACAAGCTAGCGAGGTGTGTTACAGAAGGAAACCACAATAATGCAACATAACTATGCTAAAAATTCTGCTTTTATACTGAGGCACGTGGGAATCCCTCAAAGAAAACAGAATTGCCAGGACTGCATTGCCTGTAGGAGTAGAGCAGCCCTTCAGGGAAGGCTGGTCCCCCCAGTGCTGTCCCCAGGCTGCAGTGACACCAGAGTGGGGGCTGAGCCTGCCACTGCATGGCCTGGCAGATGCACAGAGCTGCCCTGGAGCAGAGACACCTCCTGCCCTGCAGCTCTGAGAGTCCTCAGAGGGCTGGGGTTGGGCACATGAAACTTTTGCTGCAGAATTCTTAGAACCTCCCCAGTTCTGCTGTAGCAAAACTGTGCAAGGGAATTATTCAGGGACCTGGCAGAGAAGTCTGCACCTCCTGAACTAACAGGGTGAGTCAACCACGAGTAGAAGCCAGGTGTCTTAAATGCCAAAAAAAAAGGATAATATCTCAGAGAAGAAGGAGGACTTAAAAGGTTAGAGAATATTTAGATAACTAAGGTGATTCAAACAGTCTAGACCTGATGATTTTCATCATAAAATATGCAGAGAAAAAGCAGAAAAAATTTCAGAAGTGGTTATGGGAACTTGGAGTGAGAAGGGTTTACTAGAATGATAAATCCAGTCCTAATACAAACATGGATGAAAAGAGTAGCTTGAAAATTTTATTGGATAGATAGATAGATAGATAAACTCCAGCTCCTGGGGAAAAAGGAAAAAAGAGGAATGAATAAAATTATTTATAAGCACCTGAAAGATAACAATAAGGTAGGTAACAGATGACATGGATTTTGCAAGAATAAATTGTTAAAAAAATTGTCTATTTCCTTCAACGACTGGAAGAAGGGAAGAAGCTGAGCTCTGTTCTGGGTCTGGCTCTATTCAAGGTTTTTTCAGGGAGAAATGCTTTCTGATGCAGATGACACCTAAGCAGGAAGGCCTGCAGGCATGCTAGAGAACAGGAACGGAAAGCAAAATTATTTTGCTTAACTGAAGCACTGATGTGGAAAAAAAAAAGATAAAACTAATTAAGGCCAAAGATAAGGACTTGTTCTTGCTTATGCAGAAAGAGAGGGAGAAATGCAGGTCTGAGGAGAGAAAAAAAAAAGAGAGATAACAGATTACAAAATGAGCATGAGTGAACTGTATCATGCAGCAAAAAAAATAAAAAGCAACTGCTACCTGGATTATACCAGAAACCCACACAGGGAACATAACCTACAACAGGGAACTTGGGAGGGCAAAGCCACAGACAGAAATGAGGAGGGGAGAGGGTGTTTGACACAGAGAACTGTCTTGAAGAACACAGGTGACAATTGCCAGGAAGAACACAAACCAAAGTTTGAGTCCAGATAAAGAGGGTGTGTAATTGTGGGTAATCATAGGAAGGAGGACTTTTTTCCTTGGTATGAAAAATAATAAAGCTTGGAAAAAGCTTTCCTGGGGGAGCACAAGGGCCTTATTTTTGGAAATCCAGAGCATGAAGTTAGATAGATAAACATCTGCCAGGACTGGCAGAAGTATCCTGCACATCCTGCTTTGAAGCAGGATGATGAACTAAAAGATGTATTGAGGTAATTTTTAGCCTTATTTTTCTGTAATGGAAGAAACACTGTTGATGGGTACAAGATTTCCTAAACCTCTAAATTTTTTTTCCTGTATTTCCACACTTGTGAATAGCCTCCTTTTCCCCTTTTACCATTTAAACATATTTCAGATCTAGAGGAAAAAGTATCTATTTCTTCCTTCTGAATGAGCTGTGGGCTCTGCACTCTAAATCTGACAGAATTTTTGTGATTGTATTAACATAAAACATTTCAAGCTGTTCACAGATTGAATTTAATCCTCCTTTCAATAATCCAAGTTTAAATCCTCGTTTCAATTATCTACATTTTGTAGAATCCCTCAAATCATTCAGCAGTAAAGTATTGCGTGTGTTATAATTTAAAAGCCAAAAGATATGAATGGAAGCAGATTATATCTTATTAAAATGTTAATTCCAAGTCCTTTGAGATAATTGTGACTAAAAGCATTGGTTAATGTGTCAGAAATAAACACTGTCAAAAATAATTGAACAAAAAGAAGCATATGGTCATCAGTCACTTCAGAACCACAGGGAGGCAGAATTATAGGAGGGATTTTCAGAAGTGTGGGTACAGGAAAAGACCTAATGTAAGTTCCAATAAGCAATCCTTTTACATCCTTCTTTATATATGTACTTTTAAAACTCCCAGCCTAATTTTCCTTCTCTATTGAACAACAAAACATGAATAATGCTGAGTGATGTAGAAATGCTATTTCCGAGCTACTTTACTGTGTGATTGTACAACTGGCACAGCAAAGGAAGAATCCAGAGCTGGAATAACCCCCAAGCAACTGCTTGTCCAGCCCTGCTCAGAGCAGATGATAAACACAACAAAACATTTAGTGAAGGATTTGAGCCTGTCCAGGATTATCTCCTTACAAGTAAACCTGAAAAAGAGCTCAAATTTACTCTTAAGGGCATTCTAGTCAGACAAAATAAAAAAAAACTACACTGAGATATGCAAGAGATAAGATGTATTTCTCTGAAGTTTTATTATTCTTCAACATCTACATTCAGACTTACTGGAGCTATTTCCATTCAACATGGCATCAAAACAGGATCTCCTTATTCTCCTGAGCAGATGCACTGCCATCAATTACATTACTCGTGTGAGTAAGCAGAGGAGAAGCTGACCTTTAGAGAGATAACAATAGATACTTCCCAATTAATGTGAAAGTAGGAGTATATAAATCAATCCTAAAAAGCACTTTAGATAATATAATATTAACTCTTCACTTTACAAATCAAATCAAATGGCATTCCTTATGAGAGGGGTCTGAGGTACTGCACCATTAGTGAACAAAAATCTGGTCACCCCCTCCTGGGATTCGTTCAGCTGCCTGTCTTCTATCAACAAACAAGTCAATGAGTCAATAGCTAAAACAAAATGCAAGGGTGAAAATACATTATTGTGATGCATGCCAGCATGTGAGCAGGAGCACTGAAAAGTCAACCAGAATACAAAACCCTCTCTCCTCCAGTATTAAAGTTCACTATTTAGAAATCCACACAGTGCTATTCCTCCTCAACCCTTGTTTTATTTTAGCATATATTTCTCCTCCAAATCTACAGTTATAAAAACAGACACACACACTGTTGTGCCTTTTCCCACTAGAAAGATAACCTTCAGAATGTAAATCAATGCACTCTTGCCCTGGTAATCCAGTCTTGCAGAAAGCTGTCTCCAGCTAAACAATATCAGCAGAAAAAGGCACAGAAGCATTCACTCTTCAGCACCGTATTCACCCCAGTGAAGTGTATATTTCAAATCCAAGCTGCAATAATTTTAAATGCTGCTGTTCAGGGTTGTGGTTTAGCCCCACATGGCAATGAAGTATCACTCAGCCACTGTCTGGCTCCCCCCTGCAGTGGGGTGGGGGGGAGAATCAGAGGAGCTAAAAAAAAAACCTCATCGGCTGAGGTAAGAACAGTTTAATAATTGAAAAAAGTAAAATACAATAATCCTAATAATACTAATGAATAATGCTAAAATAGCGATAACAGTAACAATAACTGTAATGAAAAAGACAGAGAGAAATATAAACCCCAAGAAAAACAAGTGATGGACAATGGTTGCTTTCCACCCCTTGACCAATGGCCATCCCCTAGCCAAGCAGCCATCAGCTGCTCCTGGCCAGCTCCTCCCAGTTTATATTCCCAGCGTGGAACATCCCCTTGGCCAGTTTGGGTCAGCTGTCCTGGCTGTGCTCCCTCCCCGTTTATTGCACAGCCCACACAGGCAGAGCACGAGGCACCAGAACAGCTGGGGCTCAGAATAAACACTGCCCAGGAGCAGCAAAACATCACCAACACCCTCAAACTGCATCCCAAATACAGCACTGCACCAGCCACTGAGAACAGAACAAACTCTTTCCAGCTGAAACCAGGACTCTCAGACAAACTAAGAAACATCTCACAGTCTGTTTCAGCTCCCATGTAAATTGGGAACACGTCAATGAAGCTGTACCAATATGCTAGTCCTAAATATCAAACCTTTAAGAAAGGCATTAAAACATATGGGCATTTTTGCCAACGTAGTTCTTCCTCATCTCTCATTGCAGAGTACTAGGGCTAGTGGCACTGTCCACACAGAGATTTGGAAGCACTGCACATTGGTCAAATGTGTATGATGGAAGAGATTACAGCAGCACAAAAGGTGTGTTCATCCCATCACCCCTGGTTAAAAATGAACAGCTATAGAACATGCAGCATTCCTCAGTTTGCACTCATATGAGGCCAGAAAAAGACTGAACATAGGAACATTGGTTCTCTAACACACAATTTTTTGGTAGTTTGCTTAAGAAATGGTCACTGAGTTATCGCCTTGATTTAAAACATATTTTAAAAGTTACATTTTAGAAAGAATATGTAACAAACTCTTATGTCAACAGCAACGATTAGGTGTTTTAATAAGCATCCTGAGAGGATGTGGTTCTGAAAAAGAATAAGGGGCTCACATATTTTTAAGGCCAATTGAACACTTGCCATGCTGTGAAACACTTGATTCTCATCCCAAGCAGAGGATTTGCTACTCTTCCTACCCCATTCTGTCTCCTGAAATGCAAAAGCTTATTCTCTTCCACCTATAGTACACTGTGAAAACCTCAAGGATTTAGTAATTGATTCCTTTGCGCTTACTGTCATCAAATCTGTTTTATATCTGATTTCATTTATGTTACAGGATTTGAAATGGCAGTCAGTCAACCCCACATGCTCTACAGTCCCATAAGCATGAAGCAGTGATGACTCCATCTGATTTCCTTGAAAGAAAACTCAGTCTTCATTTTTAAAACTTTATATAAAGCAAGTGAACTTTTCAAAACGACATTATTCTAAGAAAGCAGTGAATCCTAATACATGGAGACAAGGATTCCTGAGGTCAGAAACATCAGTTTTACAAAAATGTCCTGAGGGATGCCTGAATGTATTATCTTGAGACCTTTAACCTTTCACTTAGGCCTTACTGCCCATCACTCCACTTCCAATCAATTTCTAACATTTTACTTGTCTATGAACTTCTTGGGATGACAAGAGGATGATTCATAATATATAGTAAGGCTTCCAGGAAGCTTTTCCACTCAAAGCTACAGGGTAAGTGAATCAGCCTTTTGCTTTCTCCCAGGAACTACTTATCTTCAATCTTTCAATTAAAGGTCAAGAAATGAAAGAAGGCAGCCCAGTCATCTATTATGTTTTCCCCCCCCGCTCCTATTGTAAGAGGCTCTGCTCTCCACACAGGTGTCTCAACCAGTTTGATATTGTTTTCATTGGCAGAAATTTGGAAAACAATTTTGAAAATTTAAAGAACAAAACGAAAACTGCAGATGATGACAGCAATTTCTCTAGTGTATATTTTGGTCATTAGTAATTTAAATCCTCCTGAAAGAACCAAATCCACAGCTTTTATCAGAAGTTAGTAAACAGTATTTTAAGAGTCAAACTGAGAACAGGTTTAAAGGCAAGTATATCTCCCATTCCTGCTTTGTTAGGAAGGAAAACATGAAAACAGAGCCATACAATAGCAGCATAGCTGTTTTGTTTGAATTTCAGGGTAGAAAAAAGCTGGGTTTGGATTTTATCTGCAATGCACATGGTGAAAAGTGGCAGAGGATGTGGATTAGCATCCTATGCCTATTTCATCACTGCCCTCAGGCCGTGTTGTAGCTGCTCAGTCGGAGCACAGATGGGTCACTGGGCAGATATAAGTCTCATTAAAGAATACCTGTGGAATCAAAAGTCTCTATGCAGGTCAGAGAAACAGCTCTGCTTGCTCTATGCCAACTCTAAGCAAAAACCTAATACAAATATGGAGTGAATTTAAGGAAAGAGTCACTAAAGAGGAAAGCATGTGAACAAAAAACAAAGATAAGAGAAAGAAAAAGCTGAGAAAATGTGATCAGTTCAAAACAATTTCAGATTTCATTTTAGGCCATTTTTTCTATGAAAAAATGTAAGACTCCAGGTAAATAAAAAAATTTTTTTGTTTGAAGTAGAAAATTAATATTTATTTCAGTTAACTCAGCCAGTTTACTTACTCTTTTGTTAACAGAGGTCTGTCTTATCGTAAAAAGTGTTTCACCAACAAAGAAAGGTGAAAAGGTGTTATTGGGAAAAAAACCAAAAAGGTGACCTTTAAAAAAATTACTCATCTTGTCCCAGGTTTTATTTTTAGACCTCAGAAATTCTGTTCATTGCTAAAATAAAAGAAAATCCACTCTGCTGTAACATTAGACCCCCTCAGTCAGCCACTTCCAAGAGGGCAAAAGCTGGGAAGACCCTCGAGGCTGGAGGCCCTGCTGCACACAGCTCCCAGCAGGGGAAGCTGGCTGGGATTTGCACACCAGATTTGCTGCACCCTGGCAAGTTCCCTGGCAGCTCCAGCCACGTTTGGAGAGAAATGTGTCCTGTGCCAGTGCTGCTGTGCATGTGAGGTCAGGATAAATCAACCCCTGTTGTTGCTGCCTGCAGTAATGGAGATCCAAGTCCTGCTTGCTTTCCTGAGCACTTTTACCTTCCTGCCCTGACAGACCCATCTCTGCCTGGATGGGAAGCCTGCATGGGGATGCCCCTGCCCGGTGCTGGTCCCTCTCCCAGGAGCAGTGGCTGGGAAAGGCTGTGAGCTAATTCATCTCTGGTACAGACTCGGGGGAGCCCTGCTCTCCTGCAGCACCATCAGCCTGTGTGCCAGAGTTCAGCAGCACTGAGGCAATGGTGGCTCAGAGCAGCTCTGGGCCCAGCCCAGCCACTGCCAGCACTCGCTCTGCCCACAGCCCTGCCCAGAGCCTCCAGCCAGACTCAGTGCAGAGCAGTGTCTGTGCAGGAAAAATGATTAATGGATAAGTCTGAATCAAATTGCAAACGCGAGATTAAATTTCCTAAGTGAATGACACTGTGAGTTAGTGTTAGCAGCTCTGCCACAAAGCAGCTCCTTTTCTCTTGCTCATCACTAAGCTGATAATGGCACTAACGGGGCATGTGCAGAAAATCTGCTCTCTGCAGCTCTGACACGGGCTCAGCTCCCTGTAACTACAGGGGTGCTCAGGCACTGGTGCCTGTTTGTCACCTGCACCCCTGCACACCACCACACTTGTGGAGATGAATCAGAACTGCTGTTTGTTCCCTTCCAAAGAGGGAAATGTTCTTTTAAATTAGCAAGTGATCCCTGGCACAGCAAAAAGAAAAGGTCTTTACAAAGAAAATCGGTCCTCTCCTGACCTCAGAAGAACTAATTTCTCTAGTGTAGTTCCTCTTGCTCCCCAGAAGTGCACCTTCAGTGCAAAAAGGAGGATCAGGGTGAGTGAGGATCTGAGTGAGGATCAGGGCCTTGGTGAACTTTCAGCACTCACAGCAGATCCACCCACCGCCTTTCTAATGCTTAATTTTCACAGTTAACCTCAGCCATTCCCTCAAAACTATGTGCTTATGGTTTGCAGAGGTTTCACTGTGAGCCTCGCATGCTGATATGGCTTTTTAGGGGTTAAATTGATTAATATAATTTGCTGATTATTTCCTATCAGATTCCTTGATGCAGCACAAGCCTGTTGGGTTCTCCTGAAATCAGTGGAACAGCAGATTTACATCACATACACCTCGTCTTCTCTGAATTCTACAATTAGTAAAAGTTCAGACTACTGAGCTTTTCACAGCTCATAACAACACTTGACTGGTACTCACGTTTCGTGGAAGGGGAGCAGAAGCAGTGTTTTGGTCCAGTGTTCTTTTGCTTCTGCACTTCATAGGAATAAACCACAAAGCCTTATATTTGCTGCAGACCCCATGCAATTCTGTGGTGTTTTCCAAGTGTGACTTGACCTCATACTTAATGGAGCCACTATCTCCAGCACTCCACATGGGTCTGTGCAGGGTTGCAATGCTGCCATTTCCACTGTGTCCCATAATCTGAAACACATCTCCCTGCACCTCATTCTGCAAAATCAAAGCATGAATGCTTTTGCCTACAAATCTCTGCTCCCAAGACTAGAGAAATTGTCTGAGAACTCGTGTTTGCAAGAGCTTCTAAGGATCAAAAAGAGTTGGGAGGGAGGAGAAACAAGATTCGTATCAGCCTTTCTAAAATGCTCAAAATCTGAAAGCACAAGAATGGTAAAGGGAGACTTGTTCATCCTTTCTTGTTCCCAGCTGGTAACCTGGGCTCATCTTGACAATACTCTAAAATTAACATCTTCATGAAACAAAAAGAGTTTTAAAAGCCATGACTCATACTTCCCTAAGAGAGAGACACACTAAAGAGAACAAAGCCAACCCTTTCTCTGGTGAGACCCTGTGGATGTCAAAGAAATGCAATAAAATTATCCTGAGGACAAATTATTTTGAAATTTCAAAGGAAATACTGCCTTGAATGAGTAAAAAAGTTCAAAGACACACAAATATCTCAGAGAATGCATGACAGATTGGCCACAATTAGGCCCAGTTACAACAATGCAATAGACTTTACTGAATTCAGAAACAATAAGAAGATAAAAGAGAGACCAGGACTATAGCAGGAAAAAGTATGAACAGTCTTGCTGTCTCTCTGGAGCCCCCTTTTTAGTAACTTGCTTTTTAAAATATACTGAATATAATGGCAAACAGCCACACACTTTACATATATCATCCACAGAAGAGCTTACTAGTCTATCATTCTCAACAGGCATTGAAAATCAGTAAACGCCCTCGCTTGTTGTGTCCTGAAACTTTTCCAGGTCCAGGCTATCTTCCAGGTCCAGGCTATCACTTAAGCCAAAGTTTATATGATGGCTGAGGAATGGAACATTTCCAAAACAAACACTCTGAGAAAAATGTGCAGACTGCAGATGCATTATCAGCTGCAACAATGCTGAGAGGATCTGGGGAGGAGAACAGGGTGACATTCTATCGCAGGATATTATTGACATTTTAGTATGGGCTTAAAAATGACCATGGGTCAGACACACCATTGTCTGGAGCTGTGTATAATTACACCAGCAATTATCTTCTTCCTAATGTAGTCCAAATCCAGACTTAGCAATTGTTGCAGTTTTCCATATGGCATTAGTTTATCACATTTTGCTAAAACATTTTACTCTTTTTGATAATAAACACCAACAATAAAAACAGAAGTTCCAAAGTGTACTGTGAGTCCTTCATGCTAATGGCTCACACAGATCCTTTAGGCTTCTTGTCAACTTTCAGAGCCCTTAAGTCTAGAGAAAGGCAAGGCTGCTCCAAGAGTCAGCCTCTATTCACAGGGAAAGAACTAGCAGCACGTTTTAAGAAAGGTTTGTCTTTGTTGAAAGGACTTCCCGTTCACTTGCAAGTGAAAAGTTGGCTCTGTAGCACTTCAATGCTCTGCAGATGACAATCACTGAGCCTTCCTCTGAGTGCACATTTGTACAGCAGGCGGCACTGGGAGGGAACAAGAACCACAGCAGTGTGGAGTGACTCACTTTCCCAAATATGAAGTGGAAAACTCTTTGATCTGACATTTCCTGCTTTGCCATTCCATTCTGAGAACACAGCAAGAACTACTTGTAGCAGCATGAGCAAGCAAGGCTTTCATTGAGTTTTAATGAATTAGCGTCTTTTGCTGAACAGCTTTGTACCTTGTTCTTGGCTCTAGTGCAAGATATGAATGGCAGGGACAGCTTAGTAAACACTTCCCCAGATCCTGAACACCAATGTATTTTCAGGGGACATAAAAATTATTTGTGGAAAGCACAAGAAGAAAAATATTTAATCCCAGGGCTGGATTTTCATGCGTGTTCTTGTCTTCCCTTAAACATAAAAAGTGTAGATGAAGATCTTTAGTTATACTTTGAACCAACAAGCACAAAGCAGCCCAGGCAACTGCCCTAAGATGGTTACTTGACATTTCCTGTGATGTAAGAGTCTGTCTGGGAAGTAAAACCTGAGCCAGCTGTGCATCATCTGCTCCCTACCAGCCCGAGCTGGTACCCACTGGTACAGTGGGGGCACCTGGTGCTCCAGCCAGCCCCAGTGCCAGGGGAGTCCCTGCAGGGCACATTAGCTGGCACCATTTCCAGCAGCTCCTTCAATGGCCTCTCCCCCTGGTGATGTTGGCAGCCTGGAAGCACACGCAAGCTGAACTCCCTCTCCATCTCTGTGAGCTGCCCTGAGATTCTGACTCACCTCACTGTATTTTTAAAACACCAGTGACCTCTTTTCTCCTTTTCCCTCTTTCCGTGAGGGAGTTACATAATGGGTGTGAGAGGAATGCTGTGCCCTGGCAGCTGTGAGGGGCCATTTCCAGGTTTTGTGTTTCAGCACACATTTATCACTATATACTACCATTCCAGTACAGCTTTCCTGCTTTCCACTTTAATTAACTTCTGCTACTAACACTTCATATACTGCTCTGAGTTTGAGGGTATGATAGGCAAACATTACAATTGTTAAGCAGGTGACAAATATCAACAATAAGCAGGGGATTTATTGTAATCAGTCAATATGCTCAGCCTTGCAACTGCTCAGTACTTTATGCTCCATAATTATACAGTTGCCACAGTGTAGCCATTCAACAGTGTTATAATTAGTGAGTAATTAACTGAAGCATTTGATGACATCCTGCAGAACACAAAGCATGTGTGCTGTTGATAGCAAAAGGATACATAAAGTGTCTTTGTAACAATTTTATGAAACCATCACAACCTCAATTGTTGCTTGCTTGCAGTGATTTTCACAACTTTTCAGGTGCTGCACAAGATCAGAAGCATTTACAGCTGATTTTGATGCTACCACAGCTTTTAACACTGTGCTTCTATTGAAATCTTTGATATTTAGTTGCCTTTTTGGATCTCAACTTTATACAAACACACCTCCTGGGCTGCCTCAAAAACGTCCATACAATCAGAGCTATGTATCTCCCTCTATTGGTATATTAAAAAAAAAAAAAAAAAAAATTAGAAGTGTTGCCTATTCCTGCAGGGTAAAGATTAAATTCATGCTAATACAACTGAACCCCCATTAAGTAGTGTATTAAAATAGCTATTATGTTTGAAAACACAGACCTAATTAAGAGACAGTTGGTTTAATATTGTTCAAATCAGCTTTGGGTAGGTCCTGTCTTTTTAAGAAAATATTTGTATATTATTGATATTTGTCAACATACCTAATGAAGATACAGAGACAGAAATTCAGTGCAGCACTGAGTGGGAAAGGTGTATGTAAAGGCATGGTGAGGTGTGCCTGGTGCCTGCAAGGAAATGAAGGATGTACAGATGTAGGGGGACAGCAGACAGTGTCTGCACTTTTTACACCAGATGAGGAAAAAAATCTGCATGAGAAAACTTGAGCGCCACCCTAAAAGCTGCTTTGTGTTCCTTGCATTAAATCCTGGCCTCTCCACAGGACCAGTGACATGTTTCATTCTGATATTTTCCATCCATTGTTTAAAAAAATTTGTTTGGGTTTGCTTGTTTGTTTGCTGCTTTTCAGCTTTTTAGCTTATCCAAGTATTGCAGGCTATTTAAAGGCCCTTTCTTTTCCCTTTGTTAGAACAGCAGCACGGCTAGCTGTGCATGTCCATACATAATCTCCAGTAACTTCTGCCAGCACAGAGCTGGAACACCTTCCAGCTTTGTTGTCTTTTAAGTGAATTATTTTACATTTTCTGGTTGTGGTGGTTGAAACATTTGGCCATAAATATACAGAAAATATGGATGTTTCTTTAGAGTGACTGTATCAGCTTGAATTTGATAGAACAAGCCAATGTAAGCTATTTACTCTCCTGAACTGAAAAAAAATAATCCTTAGTAAGTTCTGAAACATTGCACAGCATCTACACACCCAAACACAACAGTCTGTTGTTTCCCAGGGAGTGCCAGCTGCTGAACAGTGTAGGCAGTGCTAAAACCTACCTGTGCTTTTGTAAGGAAGCCCATGTTACTGCAGCCTTAAGTTTGGGCTAGCAAAAAGTAAGTTTCTGAAATGTACAGTCATGTGAAGTGGATGTGACGTGCACAGTAGTGACATGGTCAAAGTTCTCTGACTGCACATGCTGTGCAGTTAAACCAGAGCTTCATCTGCCTCTGCTGTGGGCGTGCAACTTCAACTTGTAGGAGAAATGACACTGAGTACTCTTGTAGCACAGGTGGGAATATGTGAGAGAACAACGAAATCAAAATTTCTTACACTTAAACAGCGAGTGACCCTGGTACATGTGAGGGGTAGCAGTGGGACACTGTGATAAGTAGATGTCACTGTTTATTTGCAAAGCAGAATCCGCAGCAAGCCAGGCTGCCCTCCTGCTGTTTAGTAATGTGCCTTAGCTTCACCTTCACGATAACCCAGCACACAGGGAGATTTAAACTTCATGCTCGTTCACTCCTTTTCAATCTCTGCTTCTTTGCACTGACTGCTGAGAGGAGAACCAGTCTGGTAGCACTTAGCAGGATTTCTTTGTCCATTAGATACCAGAATGAGACCAAAACCTGCTGGAAAGCTGTTGCACAGCAATGACTTGTCTGTTCTAAAGGACCTGAATCATATTTTCACCAGTGACCCAGTACCAAAACTCCTTTCAGCCATGCAGCTCCCCATCTGCCATTTACAGGAGAAGGGTGAGAGATGTTTAGCAGTTGTTTCCAGTGGTGACCTAACAGCTTTCAGCAACTTCAGGGAGAGAAAGGCCAAATGCTTTTGAGGTCCCTACTTGAAATGCACACACAGATTGAAATACAGTCCCCTCAAACAATACAAGATTTATCACAGCTTCTCCACAAAGCTACTGCCATGTGCTATCTCGCTCATTAGCCAGCTATGCAGGTGACCCTAATTTTTGAAGATACTCCCAAATTAAGGGTAAAAAATTCAGCTTAGACTATACCATTAGCAAGGTACTGTTAGCAATCAAACAAGAGCAGAGACTCTAAGCACACTGGTGTTCAGCAAGGAGGAGCAGCCTGCCATACCTAATGTTTCAGTTTTGGGGACATGGTGTATAAATACCATAGTATATCAATAACAGGTAAATCAATTGATACAGAATTAGATGTCATGTACAGCAACACAGCTGTTATTACTTTTCCAATATAGCTCATCTTACGCTCTCTTCATTTCCATTAAATAATACTTGGGAAGTTGAGTCCTTTTACAGTTTCTCTATTTAAAAGGTGGACTTCTATTGTACAGGGTTTATTTGTTGTTGTTCTTTACAAGAGAGTCCAGAACATTCGTGTTTATTACTTTGGGTAGTAAAACATTTAAGGAAACAAATGCAGGAGGTGCTGCTTTAATAAAATCTGATCACACTGAAATCCTGCGACAACACTGGTAGGATGCTGATAAAGTTCCTCTGAGACTTTTGGCAGCTCTGCCATGTTCAGACCAAGTGCAATGAGTGCAGACAGCAAAGAGGCACCTCTGAAAGGCTACTGGCATGGAACTGGCAGTGCTTTTGTGTTTCATTTTTGCTGAGATAACTCATCCCCTGGTGTGATTTGTAGCACGTGTGTGTGTGCGTGCTGTGGGACAAGGGGTGCCTTTCCACTGCTTTCAGATAGATGGGAACTGGTGCCCCATGCTTCTAAATGTGGGTAAGTGCTGTAGTGAGCTTGGCCTGTTGTTCTGTCCTTTAGGTCCCTATAGGTATAGGTTTTCTGTCCTAAGCACATCATTTTATCCTGTAGTTGATGCTGACCTCTCCAGTACAGGGTAGACCTAGATAGTCCAAGCCCTCAAAAGCTCAGTTGAACAAATATGTCACCTCACATCTCTGAGTTAGCCATGTCTCTCATCTCTGTGATGGTATTCATGTAATTCAAAACACATGATTTCTGCACTGTGTCCCCAAAACAGGCAGTATTAAAGTCCTCAGAGTTTAGGACAGCCTTGAAAAGAGGCTCAAAGCAGCATTACTGAAAGTAAAAGGGCCATGTCCATGGGGACATGTGGGGCATGGGCTGTGCTGCAGTGAGGGAGCAAAGGGAACAGGGTTTGTACCATGCAGAGAACTGAGGTGATATGCTGTTCTCAGCTGGTGTGCTGCTGTGACTCCAGGGGAAGAAGGCTGACTTACACCTTCATTCCGGGGGGGACCTGGCCATCTCAGAGAAGCATCCACTTCATCAGTTCCTATGCCAGGCTTTTTGTTTGACAGCTAAAGGCTTTTTGTCACAAGGGACCTTTTCTCTGCAAAACAGTTAAAGAACCCTAAAAGAATCAGTAGAAAAAACCAAACACTGGATGTGCTGTCTCTACGCATTTCTATTCTCACCCACATACAGCAACA
>VZTT01046501.1:1233-16483 GCA_013400855.1 Buphagus erythrorhynchus | reverse complement strand
AAAAAGATGGCCTCTGTCTCCTAACCTGACACAGGGATGCTAGTTAGTTATATACCATCCGTAAATATGAAATCATCTGCTCTTGTGAGACGCAGATTTAATGATAAAATATCTTTCTATAGCACAAAATATAAGGTCTCATAGGTCTCTAAGGTCTAGACAAAGAGGAATACCACAGGCTGGCTTGTTCATAAACCATCATAAATGTGCCAAAACCATTCAAGTATTGCTCTGATGATGCCTGAACTTCCAAAGTTACTTTATAAAATCATCAGCACCTTTGTGGCACAACTGCTGTAAAACATAATTACTGGGAAAATTTTTCCAATGACAACATGTCAAAACTATGTCAGAAAATGCATCAAGGCTAGAAATTGAGCTGATGTGCATCAGCTTAGACAGTCCATTGATTTTAAAGCAGCTGCAGAGATTGCTATCAATTTAGAATCCTCCTTTCCTATATCTAAGCTGTGGTGCTGAACATGTAAGAGACTCCATGATGTCTCTGGCTAGCAGGTAAAGTACAGTGTGAAATGCTCTTCAGCAAGGAGAATAAGATACAAAAATTGCATAGATGCACTAGTTGCCAAATGGGAGTACAGAATAATGTTTGTAACTGGTAAAGCTCTCTGCAGCAGTTAACCTAATAAACCAGCTGAGATCCTATTCCTCTGTCCAGTTACAGATGTAAAGATTTAATAGCAGCTCAGGTATCTCCTAAATTTCTAATACTGATCAAAAAGAGAAAATACCATTTTGACTATCTTATATCATCTGCAGATTATTGTCTGATCCTAGAGATCTCCAGAGGAAAGGTGCATGAATCTCATTATCTACCTCTGAGTTAATAACCACAGTTAAAAAATGTAAGCCCAAAGCATCCACCTCTATTTACACTGCACTTCTGGATGTGCACTGCTGAATCCCACTGCTGCCACTTCAGAATTGGAATCTCTGTGAACTTTCAGCTGGCTGCACTAACACATAGGCTGTTAATATTAGTTCTCTGGCATAATGAAGTGTATCTTCAGCTCTGTAAAATATCAGGTCAACTTGATTAACTGGTGCAGTCACTGTTGTGTTATTTTTAGAACAATTACCAAAAGTTACAATCTGCAAAAGTCTTAATACTACTTTTCTTCTATTAAGTATAGTATTGAGTAAAATTATGCATCCTACTATAGCAGCCAGTGACCTCAAATTGGATGGCTTCCTGTGGAGTTCTGTACATTATGTACCCAGAGACCATCCCTATACCACAGAACTCAAACCACATAAACCAGGAAAGCCATCAAATATTTAGCCCTATTTGCTGATATGAAACCAAAGCAAACAGAAATGAGACACTTCTGAAGGTCACAGGGGGGTTTTGCAAGATTTGAAACAACAACTTCTGGGGGCACATCTGTGGTGTGTAACTCAACACAGAGCACAGGTACCTCCAGCTCCAAATGGACAGATGCAGGAGCACTTCTGGTGCCAGGTGAGCACACCAGTCATACCCTGGTGCCCAGCTCTGTGGCACTCCAGGGGGTGTGATGCTCCTCAATTCATACTTCAATCAAGGCAAGAAGTGTGGCTCAGACAGCTGCCCAAGTCAGAGCTGGCCTCCTGAGCCACATCATGAGAGGAACAGGGCTTTGCTTTGGTCACTAACTACTTCCCTGGCTCAGCTTCCTTATGCATTCCTTGAGCTAATGGGACTTTTACCAACTTCTTTCAGTTCTAAGACTGAGTTTAAGACTTTTACATAGGACAGTGGGTAGAACAAAACACTGCTAGGAGAAAACCCACTGCTGGAACTGGCAAGCTATATCTCAGATCCCAGCCATAAAGGAGTACACCATAATATGCAAATAAATCATTAGATTTTGCTATTAAGTTCTCTATTTTGTCTTTTGCAGCACTAAATACATTAAGGAATTTTTGATAAATTTTCCAATTATATTTGTTCAGAAGCATTGGCAAACAATCTGTGCTATTAATGAGATGTTTAGAGCAAATTAATCATTAAACTGGACGATCTATATCCTGAGAAGTGATTTGTTTTGCAGGGTGTTTTTACTAGCACAGTCAGTCTTTGGAAATTATGATGTTTCTTGAAAGATCTTCATCATTAGTTTGATTTTAATTTGTTACAAAGGTAATCCAAGTAATCCAAAAAGTCCTCAATAGGACTGTAGTCTGTCAACCTGTCCTTGCACATCCAAAGAATACATGGAGAAGGGATCTATAATGTCATATAAATGGCACAAAGTCCCACTGAACTCTGGGGTGCCCTGTGATACTGAGGAAGGAAGTGGGAGAGACACTGGAGACAGACATCCTATTGTAAGTGAGAGGAACTCTGAGGTCACTGGAAGTCTACTGGAAATGAATTCTTCCTTAAAAGCTCCCAGGTCACCTAGGGAGTTACCCAGTTTTCTCTCCTACATTCAGCATAACATGGGTGGGGTAGAGAATTTGCAGGGGTTAAATAAGTTAAATCAGTTAAATAAGCTGCAATAAAGAAGTCTAGTGCAGCAATGAATGCATTGGAGGAGCAGCACGTGTGAGCCATTCTGCAGAGTTTACACATGCACAGGTTCTACCCAAGAGTAGCACATGGATGAAGGTTGGGGTTTTATTAAACAGCACAAACACACACTAGTGCTGCTTCCAGTGCTGCACATATGGCAGTGTCTCCTAGCAGGAAAAGCAGCTCTTGCTTAACAGAAATGCAGTTAATCTAAATATACAAACTGCAAGGCAATTATGAAATCAGAAGCAGCCATCAGATCCTCTTAGCATCACTGTATTGTCTGGAGCTAATTGCTACATCCCACAATTATGTTGTTTACCTAGACATTTGCCTATTTCTTGCAATGACTATTCATATGATTGCCTTATTTTTAATGCAGCATGGCTACACTGTGCACAGACACACTGTACTAGCATTTCTTTAGGATTTGACCCTTTCTTGGCTTTAGTTCATGCCTCTTGTTCTTGTGTTTGACATAAACTCAAATCACCTTGTAGTATCTATACTTTCAAATCTCTTTGGAGTTCTATATACTTCTCAAAGGTCATCACTTTCTCTCTACTCTTGCATTTTAGCCTTAAAGTTTTAGAGATTGGGGGTTTTGGGGGGTTTTTTTGTGAGGCTTTTTTTTTTTTTTTTTTTTTTTTTTTTTTGTGTTGTTGGGGGGGGGGGGGTGTTGTTTTGGTTTTTTTTGTAGGTAGAGAAGCCTTACTATGAAAAAAGCCCCTAATATTTGGTCATTATGACTGCCATCCACTGTGTATTTTCCTGGTAGCCTTCAGCTAACTGAACTGTAATTACTGCCTTTTATATGTTTTGTCTTAAGTTGCTTGTACTGTCAAATCTCCTACTCAGCAAATACACATATAATGACTTGAGTTCCTCTAAAAAGTAAGTTTGATTCCTTTTTAACAGCTATTGTGTTCAACGTGACAGTGTGTTTACACTAGCCTTGTATTTAAGACAAAATCCTGATAGAGATGGTGGGTTTCAGTTGAGATAAAACCTTTCAGGAAGCTAAAATCACCTTATCTCATCAGTCAGCTTGAGCACTACAGCAGATTTGCCCTCAGCAGCAAGTGTAACAGACCTTTGGTTATTCTTGTCATGGGCCTCTCACTGTGGGATCTCCTGAGCTGTCTTTTCTCCCCTACTATGTTTAAAGAACTAATTGTATTTATTAAACATAAGCTGCCATATAGAAGCTTTTTTTCTGGACTCCCCTGCAAGCTTTGTGTTTTGTTTTGTGTAGTTTGTAGAAAAGGAAGCTGAAAGGTGACCTTGCTGTTCTCTGCAGCTTCCTGAGGAGCAGAAGGGAGAAAGAGGTGCTGAGCTCTTCTCCCTGGTGTGACAGGCTACAAAGGAAAGGTTCAAATCTGCATCAGGACAGGTTTAGACTGGACATTGGAAACATTACTTTACCAAGAGAGTGCTCAAACACAGCAACAGGCTTCCTAGGGAGGTTATCCATTCCCCAAGGCTGTCAGTGTTCAAGAGGCATTTGGACAATGCACTAAATAATACACTTTAACTTTGGGTCAGCTGTGGAGTGGTCAGGCAGTTGGACTAAATGATCACTCTAGGTAATTTGAATTATTTTAAGTATGTTCCTGTATTAACACATTTTTAGGAGTCAGACCATGAA
This sequence comes from Buphagus erythrorhynchus, assembly GCA_013400855.1. Classification (NCBI taxonomy): domain Eukaryota; kingdom Metazoa; phylum Chordata; class Aves; order Passeriformes; family Sturnidae; genus Buphagus; species Buphagus erythrorhynchus. The sequence continues at coordinate 12,317 of VZTT01046501.1, read as the reverse complement.
AAGGCCTCTAATTCTTCTGCTTCTCGGCAAATAAATTTCTCTGCAGATACAACATCTAGAATTTAAGTGGCGACATTCACATATGTATATGTTGATTTTATATTAAGAGGCTAAGATATTTTCATGTGACCATGCATTTTATAAAAAACCCCTCTAAATTGTCAGAATCATATAATTTTTTTAAGTGCACTGTAAGTTCAAGGCTATGCTGCAAAAATAGATGCTTGGTAAAATTATGTGAGTCTTTAATAGCAATTTATGTCTGAATTCAAAGAAGAATGAAGTTATGGTTGCAATCCTTATAATGAAACAAGAATGAATGTGGGAGGGGGTAGACAATGTAGATATTTTCTTTGGTCAGCACACTGTATGTATTTTATTATAGAAGCATTTTGACTCAAACTGTGACTGTTCAAGACACTAGAAGCTTTGACAGGGCTATGCTGACTTATTAACTCTGCTTTACACAGATACAAGGGGCAGAAAGATCTTCATTGTGGGACACAATGGGTAACTTCAACTCCTTCAACATGTGGCTGCAATTACCATTTTGTAAACATTTTCATTGAGTCTAGGTCCGCTAAAGTTTGTAGGGAATTTCTTGGCCAAGACTAATAGCTCCAGAATGATGGTCACATCTCTGAAATACATGTGTAACATTTAAAAAAAAAAGGAAAAAATGATCATTTAAGAAAATCTTAATGTGAACAGCCTAAGACATCCTCCTGTAGAACTTGTGAAAGTCATATCAGCACTTCAGCACTAAGTTTAGTGCCCCTCCTTCCCAGCTCTCAGCCTAACAAAACCCAGAACTGGACCAGACTCTGTTGTCCTCTACTGATTACCAGACAGGGCAATGGCTTTCAGAGCCATTAATACACAGGCATATGAAAATATACCATGGGATGTCCATTGATCTTCTCCAGCTCTCCTTTCTCCCCCTTTCCAAATGTTCAAAGCAAGTTAGAAATGAATAAATAGCAGGTGTTTAGGTTTCCTAGAATCATAGATTACCTTCAGGTGCTCCGTCTTTGGTGTTATTTAAGCTGTAGCAGTTTCCCAACTGATCTTTATATTATCTATATTCCTCTATCAGTACATTAGAGTCTTAGGAAATGCTATAAGTTTGCAACTCTCTAGATCAGGATAAATACATTGGGAAAAACACCACAAGAATGGCTGACAACCAGTCTTTGGAGGACTCATGACTGTGCACAACAGAATATAGAGCAGCTTGTAATAAGAATGAAGACAATTTTACACCATCTGTAAAATCCTCAGGACAGAAAAGCCCTTAGCAATGGAGCTCTGATGTTCACAGGGGTCTCTGGACAGTGTTTTCATAATGATCATTAATCAATAGTGATGCTAATCCTAGCCACAGGGAAAAGGAAAAAGAAGAGAAAAAGAAGAGAATCAATTCTTCACTCAGTGAAGAGTTTGGTTGAGACTGTGCAACACTGATAGAGTCTTCTCTCATTAACATAAGGTCACATTGTCTCTTATGGCATTCATCTCCATGAAAATATTACAATGGGATTTTACTGTCTTCCCTTTCTAGCAGAGAGAGCCCATGATAAATGGTGTGTGGGATTCTCAGTGTGTTACATACCAGTTCCTGAAGGAACAATATTTTGCATTCTGCATTTGCTCAGGAAATACTTCCCTGATCTTTTTCTGTGCTGCAAAGCACCTGTTGGAGGGAGCAGATTGCTGTGTCATCCCCACTGCACAGGCCTTTTGTAGCCATACTGGTCCTCACCATGAACATATGGGAGCCTTTTTCAAATGTCACAAAATCTCGCTGTCTTGAGGATTAATATTGAACACCTTTTACCATACGGAGGCACATGAGAGAGAGTCCTTTCAAATTTTAGCTACATCCTGCATGATTTGCTGGAGTTGGCTGTGCTGTAAGCATCTTTAGTGACTGCAGATAATAGATATTCATGTGGTTAAAACCAATATTTCTCTCCACAAACCTAGCTTAATTAGGTTTGCTGCAATTTTCTATGATAATTTAGTTCTGCCTTTGCCTTTTGGCTGGCAGATTGTCCCTGGAAACCTCTTACAGAAATTCCCATTGACTGCAATGATTCTCAGTTAGGGCAAAACTGATCACTGCTGCCTTCCCTGCTGTTGAACTCAATCAACAAGCCATATATAACTCTGTAAAAATAAAAAAAAATATCAGTAAGGTCAGAAAATCTGAACACTGGCTTTTTGACACCAGAAAGATAATGATAATGTAACTAGTTCTGCCAGGACTTGCATCAGAGCATAACAGATGAATCTGTCTCCATCCACTGAGTCACCTTGCCAACTTTTTTTCAATTAAATTCTTCATATAAATCAACAGTGAAAGATTACTTTTCAGCTAGAACGTATTCAGTCAAACAGTAATATACCATCAACAGCCATGAGGCAAAAATATAAGGAAAACAAGAAAACTAACACTTTTTTTTTTTCTTACTTCTTACCAGATATGAAACTTCTACTTTTTAAGTCCCAAGACTAAGTGCCATTTTTGTAATGGCTCCTCCTCTCTGCCCTTCCTACTTCATGATGATCACTGCTCTACAGGGGGTTGAAATACACGTCTCTTCAACTTTAATTTAGCTGTGTTTGTGAAATTACATGATCCCTCCCCTCTGTTTTTTAGATTGGTCTTGAATTAAGACCTTATAATGAACCCTCTTATTCCTCAGTGAACAGGGCTGAGTTTTGATTCAGCCAGCTTCCTTTCCAGTTACAAGGACTGTTATTGTTGCACTACTCTTCCTTACATGTAATTCTTTCACAGGCAACTGCAAATCCAGGAGGATTTACCCTGGGTGAAACTCAGGTGACACTACCAGGTTGCTCATGTGCAATGTACAGCCCTACACTCACAGTTTTGCTGCTGTTCAGCTCCGAGTTCAAGCTTGGTCAAGATTTTAGCCCATGCTTAATGGGCAGCCTGTACAATAAAACAAATAAGCATCAGTACTGGCATTCCCCGTGGGTTTGTATCCCCCCAGTGTGACACTCCTCTTCCCCTGCAGTTTCCCACTGTGCTGTGCACAGCATCTCCCCTGCCCAGGGTCCTTAGGGCTGTCCTGGCCGTGCAGGTGGCCGGGCGGTGGCGGCCGGCGCTGCCCTGCACTGCCCACAGTGCCCGACACCTGCCAGCTGCCACGGAGGGAACTCCCACTGGCATTCCCTCTTCTGTTCTGCTGCTGATTTCCAGGACCTGCATGAGAACAGAATGGCCTTTGAGACTTTGGCTCTTCCTCCAGCACTGGTTCAAACTGACCAACGAATTCAGAAGTTATCAGGCACTGATGAGCAGCTTGCACACAAAAATCTCATTCCCCTCCAGACTACACCGTGCCTCAAGCCAGATTTTGTTCTAACAATTTATGCACAGCCTTGCTCTTTGGCTGCTGCAGCTTACATTAACCTGTCTCCTATGCTTGTGCTTCATCAACATGCATTTACCTCAACTCACTGAATACCACCATTCTCCTGTAGTTTGCAGGAAGAGGTTATACAGCCCACCTTAATAAAGCAGAGTTCTTTGGCACAAAGGAAATGACACCTCTATTTTCAAGTGAATGCACATTTTTGGCATCAAAACAATGACAGAAGAAAAAGAATTTCCTTCTACAATCACAAATTTGTACTGCCTTAGTTTCTATTTGAAGAAAATAGTGAGACATGTCACAGATCAGTAAATCCTCTCAATAGAGAGAGCCAAATACAACTTAGAGACCAGCAAATGCCCAATAATGGTATGGAAAATGCAGCTATTGAAGAGACATTTGAGCATCTTAAGCTGCATAATGTCAAATTGAAAAAAGGTGTGCTAATTATTTATTCACTCAGCCTCCCCAAGTTTTATATAACATTCTAATAACAATTGCCAGGACCATGGACTAAATTGCACACATTTTCTTCATTTAACTGTTACCTGATGAATAGGAGTATTATGAGGATTATTCCTCTTAATGACAAAGCTAATCTCCAATGTAACAGTTGATGATGATGAGTGCTTGTGCTATTCAAGGTAAAAATGAATTTTTCTATGTGCTCAACTTCAAAGGATTCTATTTGAGTAAAAGGAAGAGAAAGCAACATAAAGGAAGAGACAGGAGCATGAACTCTGGATTGAAAGGGAGGATAAACTCTGATTATTTCAATGTTTTGTACAATCCAAAGTTGTTAGAAAAACATAAAGCATTTCTTATATTAAACGATTGACTTGAGAGGAAAATGAAAATGCTCACGTTTCCTAATGTGCAGATGGACAAGTGCAAAGCTTTCAGTAATGATAGCTCATGGAAATAAAACAAAAATACCACAAATCTGGATGTCAAGCCAAGCCTGCTGAATTGCCATTGTTAGGCGCCTATAATACTACAGGATTTATTTTTCATTTGAAGAAATACTGTTTTGTGTCCACAGCCAGATCTGTTCAGAGGGATAGCATATTACACAAAGTGCTGTGATTCATACCTCCTCCCGCCCCAGCCTCGCTCTGCTCTGTGGATAATGTCCCTGACAAATGATTTATCTTTAGCCAGGAACAGGAGTGCCACAAGGAGTGTCTGAGGAACTTTCTGCCTGAGGAGTGCATGCAAGCAGTAAAATAACACAAATCTGGACAGGTGCCTGTTGAAGGACATCATCACTTAAAGATACAGAAAATGTAAACACAGGGAGCAAAAATACAACAAACAAACAAACACAGAAATAAATTAGCTACCTATTTCCCTTCTGCTCGCTGACATATGATATAACCTTCCTTAGATTCCTTTGAACCACAAGCTCTGACACCTTGGAGAAAGGAAGGGAAGGGGAGGGTAGAGAGAGGGGGAAAAAAACCCCAACAAACTAAAAACCAGAAACATGCTTGCTAAGTATGGTTTTATGAAATATTGCAGCTCTCAATCTTAAAATGTCTAAAATGAAAATCTTCTGCAAGGACATAATAAAAATAAAGCTGATAATGTGCTCTCCTAGGAAAAAGGAGCACATGCTGCTCCCCAGTACCCAGAAGGCAGTATTCCACTGAGAATAAAAACAACTTACACAGTAAGATGCATCCCCAGATTTGATTTAGAGATATCAGAAAACTTTCAAAATAGTCCTGGCTTAGGATGAAATTAGTGCATGGAAAATGCCTGTCTTGAAACAGTGCCCTGTGATATCATTTACCTTCTCACCCAGGAGGACTCCTGTCTGATCCCCCAGCCCTGCAGTGCCCCATTCAGCCACGTTATTAACAGAGCACAGCAATCAATCCTGTCTCACTACAGGTGACACTCAATGAGCATCAGGAAACAAGGCCCTGTTACATGGATATAAATCCATATTCCAGTTAACTGTCTTTCCCTGGATACAGTACTCTAACAATTTCAATGACCCAGTAAAATTCTCCATCAGATACCAGAATTTTTAAATTTATATGAATGTACTTATATGGAATAAATTCCACAAAACTTGTAATTAAATTCAAAAGCGATACACGTACATAAACATGCACATTCCAGCATTAAGAAGAATGTCTGGGACTCACTTATTAATTGAATATTTCTCATGAAATTTGAAATCGATTATCAGGTACTGTGACCTAGATTCAGGGTCAACATAGTATTGTGATTAATTGGCCAATGATTCTTCAACATTTCATTCATGCCCCATTTTGCTTATCCCATACTCATATTAATTAAAAAACAATGATCTCATATCTAATGTTGCAGTTAACATGAAGGGATCACTACAGAGAAACAACCCCACATGAAATTTCAGCCCCTGCCTACTTAGACAGGGGAGAATATTGGAAACAAAAAAATTATGGAAAGTTCCTAGGATCCATCTTTGCTCTCACTTGCACCAAGAACTGTGACTGTCAGAGGTTTTCTTATAAGGAGACGAGAATCTGGTGTGGGAAATAAGAGTATTGCTCCAACCTTCCCCCAGAGATTCTTCCTGAATTATTAGGAACAATGAGAATATGAACTTTGCTATGCTTACAGATAGTATTTTTATTTTCAAAAAGAAGACATAACTAAAAGTGTATAAAAATGCCAATAAAGTAAAACCAACCAGGAACCCTTTCCAAAACATTTTAAAACAAGCAGCAAAATTAAAAATTGCAAACATGCTCATCACAACATGCTTACACTTCAGCACAAGACAGTATTCCTTGCACAGCACTTTTTGGTGGTTTATGAGAATTCTCTACAATCTGAAGTTCTTTAAAGTTAAATTGCACTTCAAAGTTTCATTTACACACTGTAAAAATGATATAGTTAAGTTTTCAACAGGGAATGAATTATTCATTAAAGAAGATAATGGTGTTAAACTCGTCCAAGGAGCTATAACATTAGCATAAAGAATGCCTTATGTCACATTAATTTTAAAAACAGAAAACATACAACACAAAAGATATTGAACCATAGATTTGTTTTTTGGTTACATTAAACAAAAAGCAATTATTCTTACAGCAACCTTTTCCTAGCATTTTAATCATACTGGTAGGTATTTTACAAGCCATTTGTTCTTAATTATTAATTGCATCAGGGTAGGCTGGGTAGAACATGCCTCTATTCTGATTTTATTGTCTTTGCTTTTGCTTTTATGCAAAGATGCAAAACAGAAGTGCTTAAAAAGGAAAAAAAAAACCTTTTTTTTTTCATTTACATCTCAGTGATATAGAAAGAATGTGTATAAGAATATACAAAACCTTTTTTTTAAAAAAAACAAGACCATCTATGGAAAAAAAAATGCCTACCTACCTAAAAAAATCCATTCCCCAAGAAAAGAAAGTAATTACTTTCACAAAAAAATAGCCAGCTATAATAAAACAAACAAACTAGACTCCCCCTAGCCCTTCTACATCTATCTATATATATATTTATCAGTAAGTAATAACTTTGAGGAATTAAATCAGTATCTGTAAAACAGATCCTCTTAAATTCAATTGCCAGCTGATTTTATTTACTGACAGAATAGGCCAATTCCTTAGCTCCTTCTTGACATAATTTCTGTAAAATAGAATCACTGCTGCTTCCTAGTGATTTTTTAGTTTGTTGAAACTAAAAAACGTTTAGTTATCCTAAATGCTTTGGGTAAATAAACTTCAGGAATAAAATAACTATTTTCTTCTATACCATCTGTCTTCTCAACTTACTCATTCCTGCTGTTGTGCAAAGTAGCTGCTTCATCAGTTTGCTAATAGAGTTTAATGAATAGCTCTTGCCCTGTTTTGGAAGTAAAACTAGTTTTACAGGCTTTTTGCCTGCTTCTTGTAATTTGTTTTACAATTCATTAGGATCAAATCAAAGACAGGTTTTCTAGACAGGTAAAGAAACTCTTGCACTGGGAAGACAGAGGGCAATGGCTATAGCAGTCAGAGAATTCTGATGGATTTTCCACACATTTAAAAATTTATTTATTTATTTTACTTATTAATTTTACTTGCATAATGTACTACTTAGACTTTGCCTTTACCAATCAATCTACTCAGAATTAGAAAAAATTCAGATGATTCAGATTCTGCAGTCGATGACGCAAATTCAAGATACTCCTGTAAAATACTGACTTTATACTAAAGGAGTGAGGGATGTGGATAGCATCCTAAAGGCAGGTTTTTGTTATTCCAATGCTTGGTTCACTCTTGCAGTCTGACAGGAGTGAATGTTTGCTCCCAAAACCTTCTCCAGGGAAGGTCTAGCAGCACTTGCCCTTGTTGCAGTGCGAGGTGACTGGACAAGCTGAGCTCCCTTCCAGCCTAAGTTCCTAAAGGTTCCTCACCCTGTAAATCCTTCACAGAGGTGTGAAAGGCTATTCCTTCATTCCCAGTCTCTGACTGTAATGTTTATGTAGCTGTTCCCTTGAGTTATTTCATAAGTCACAGAGTACAGGACAATAAAAGCCGGCACCTTTCAGTTAGGAGGAAAAATCGGTGCCATGGAAGGGCACGTTTTGTACTCACTGTGGCATAATCCCAGGGCACATGGAAGTGACACTGTGAATGAAACCAGGATTAAGAGAGTTGTGTTGTTTCATTCAATTCACTGGAACATGTGGACAAAGTTCATTCCTTGCCACAAATCATTCTATAAAACTTCTTGTTTATTTTAGGCATATTCCAGATCCTGCAGCTCTAAGAGCAACCTCAAAATATGAAATACATGTAAACTCACTCAGCTTTCTTCTTCATAGCCTGCTTGAAATTATAGCCCTGGGAAGCAGAAAACAGTCTGTTTTTCTAAATATTTGTTAACTGAGGCTCTGAGGTCCCCCATCCTCACACTGTGAACTGTTTCAGTGCTGATGGTATAAGAACACCTGTGGCCTGTGTGCTTGCTTGCAGTCTCATGACAATTCAGCATCCCCTCAGATACCACCCTCCTCCCTCACTGGTCTCTCCTCAGAAGCTTTTGTAACTGAAAAATTGTTTGCAAATGCCCAAAACACACGGACAGATAAAACCAATTCTATTTAGCAGCTCACAAAAGAGCCCAGCAGTCACTGTGCCAAGTGCAGTAACCTCTTGCTCATTTAATTCAGAACTTTGTCCATTTACAAAAATCTGCTACACAATTTCAAAGACTGCATCTAACACTGAAGTCTGTCTACCTGTATCTTGGGGAGGACAGACGTTCTCCACAATAAGAGATATATGTTCCTGTAGCTCCAGATGAACCCCAGGTGTTCTGCCCAGCCCTCAGCCACAATTCCTCCTCAATAATTACTGCTCATAGATATCTTCAATCAGGTAGTATCTTTTAGCAGCATTAAAAGCCTTATGTGAATCCCAGTTCCACAGAGACTTTCATGGGTTTGAACTGGCTTTAGATCAGGCACTAAATATACAGATTTGGGACTATGTTAGGATACAAAATGCTGTTTTATGCAGAATGAAAGTCACAAATAACATATGATGATGGTAGAATTTAATATTTCTTTTCATGGAAGTTACCTTGAAAGAAAATAATAATAAAAGCATCCAATGCCAGAGTAAGACATACAGCAATCCGGCAGAGTAATATAGATGCTAGTTGAAATAATAAAGAGATAAAATTCATAGATAGATAAAACTTCTGTGTGTCTAGATACTTGCCACAATCTGCTGGTTTTCAGAGGCAGAGACTCTGATAATTCACTGCATTAGTGACTGTAGGTCTAGTATACAAAACAATGGCTTTTTAAATACAACTGCTGTGTCTAATGTACAGCAGTGCCAAGGAAGAAGAGTCCCTCACTCCGACAACTGCATAAAGTCATGACCTGAAATTTATCTCAATTTAAAGAACAATCATACTCAAGGGCATGCAGGATCATAAACAGAGTAATTTAGACTCTGATTCAGGTCTGGGGCCTGAATTTCTGAAATCAAGGAAATTTTGGGCATTTGGGTACCACTTGTTACATTTAGATGACCAAAGCATATCCACAAAACTATGACCTTTAGGATACTGAGTCCCAAAGGCAAATGAAGCAGGAGATAGGCTGTTCAGAAGCTCACAACACAGTGTGGCAGGCAATACGTGAAAGCTGTAGAGATTTATAGGCTAAGGTTAGATAAAAATCTTTTAAATACATTTAGGTCAGATTTACTTTAAGCCACCTAAATCTCTCTAGGCTGAAAATCTGGCTTCTTTGTGAAGATTCTTGACTACAACAGAATCCATAACACCAGGAGAATAGCTTGTCTCATAGTCCATGGAACAGTAACAAAGAAAAGNAAAAAGCTGACGTTTTTACCCCAAATTCGACTTTTCCACCAATTTAGCCTTTTTTACATCAAAATTCGGCTTTTTCACCACTAAATCCACCTTCATCCCACATCACAAAATCTGCAGTTTTTTCCTATCCCTCACAATATTCACTAGCTTCCAATTTAATTTTCTACTCCCAGAAGCCAATTATCCATGAACAGGTAAAGGGAAGTAGAGACAAAGGAGGCGGGCCAGTTTAATTAACACACAGGCAAGCAGAGTTTTACTTTGGTACATTGGCCTCTCCCAAAGAGACAATGCTCTGCTTTCAGACCCTATTAAAAATGCATTTATTTAATATTCTCTCATAATACTCTCCATAAGGTAAGGAATGAATCACGGCGCATATTTTTTGAATGATTTATAAAGTGGTACTACAGATTTATGATCTGAATCACAGGTTCTTGTGGAAGTGCAGCAGTACTTCTGTCACAGGGAACTTGAATTGGTTAAAACCCTTTTTACTCCTTAGTATTTGACACTAAGGAACTGCCCTTTTACTTCTCCCAGGTACCTCCACACACCAGCACTGTGAGCACCAAAACCTTTCTCTCTCCAGCCCTGGGGAGAAAGGACATTTCCAGTTCTGGAACAACTGTTAAATAAGAACATCCTAATGCTTCTTGAAAGGTTTAAACCAGGATTTAATCAACAAGAACTATGTAAAAAAACACCCCAAATCATAGTACTTTACTGTCTGGGATTTTCCAGCTCCAAAGATAGCTAACTTATTTTGATTCTAGCCAAGTCATCCTCATGAAGTTGAAAAAACAGCAAGAAAGAATGGGGATAGCTTATGATANATTAAAAAAAAAAAAAAAGGAAAGCCCATACCTCCTGAAAGAAATGACCCCCACCAAAAAAGCTTAAGCTTTGTGAAGTCAATGGTGAATATCTGTCTTTGTGCACTTACATACACTTTTTTCCTATAGAGATCAATTTTCAAGTTCATATGTAATTTAAAATCTTTCTGCAGTGATGCTTCCATAGCCAAGCATCAGGACAGACTGTAAATCATGATACACATAAAATATGTGAGCAAAACAAGAAAAAACCTGACCACAAATATGGTTTGAAATATCTCTTTCTCTGTGGTGGGTGAGAAGGTGGCAGACAGACATGCTTGGTGCTCAGCATGGTTTGAAGCAGGGAAAAGGGATATTGAGTAGTTGATCTAAGCTTGCACTTGGATGCATCCCCAGAAGCTACATCCTAAATACAAGCTCATTTCTAGTCTTTGCAAATTGCTTTGTGTTCCCAAGATGCACATGCTAAACTCAGCCAACATGTTTCCTTGCTAGCCATTGATTTACT
>VZTT01046500.1:0-38724 GCA_013400855.1 Buphagus erythrorhynchus | reverse complement strand
TGTATGTGATGGGTACCTGCTCAGCTGCTGTTTAAAAAATACTGTTATGTTAGAGTCTTTTTGCTAATAGAACTGTAAACCTTGCAATTTAGAATAGTATATTGGCATAAGATAAAAAAAAATCCCCAGGTTTCTAAATATCAAAGAATTGACGCTTTTATCTTCTGTGTGAGGCAGTAGGGCAAGTAGTACACTGTGTTTTGGTTACCTACTTGATAGCTTTATAAAATAAGTTATTTGACAGAATAGGAGAGTTTCTGCTTATAGATACAATATAGAGACTTGTTGATCTCTCCAAAGGATTTGAAAAGGAGACTGAATTACTATTTGTGTGTTTGTCTCATCTCAATGCCATGTTAATTCCATGTTTGAGAACTTCTGCTGATTCCTTTTCATGGGTAGAAGAAGGAAGGAAATGTGTCTTTCTTTTGAGGCACTGCCTGCAGCTAAACATAGTGTATTGGGAAGTTATATGGATACTTCTAATGATCCTCTGGGGTCTCTGACACTGTCTCTTCATGGATTGAGCTGTATACTAGTTGGTGACTTTGAACACAAGAGTTTCAGTCAGGCCATAGCAGCAGGAATTGCTGAAAACTTTTGTCTTCAGTAGTGCTAAATGCAGCCTACTTGGGATTACCATCATTTAACAAGCTCTGTAGTATTTCTGGGCCCCTGGGGTATTGTCAGTACTGTTTAACTTCCTGTGGCACATCAAGGTTGTATTTTATCTTTTGACACCCAGCCTAAGTACATTTAGGAATATTCTGAGGCTCAGGAAATCTCAAATCTTGTAAAAGTAGACAGCCACTGAAAAATGTATTGGATGCTGTGATCCAGGTAGGAGTGTTCCTAGCTGTGTGTACCTTGAGCTGGCAGGATGAAGGCACTGTGATAGAATTGGACTGCACTAGAGAAATTTTTGTGGAGAGCTTGTATGGCACCAGTGATCACTGTATTGTTCTGCAAAAGCCAACCTTAAAGTTCTAAAGCTTGTATAGACTCCAGATTGACCTCTGTAGCAGAAGCAGGTTCATTGCTGAGGGTAGACTGGGTATAATGTTCTAATGCATTCCCCTCTTTCTAGTCTTTATAAATATCTTGAGGCACATGGGCTGTCACTTGGTTCAAAAACAACAAGCACTTTAATTTCACAATTGAAAGTGGAAGTCATACTTTGTTCTTGCAGCTGCTGATGGGTGGCTTGTGTGCACACAAAGCTATGTTGTGAACATGAGACAACAAATTGCTCTCAAGGTCCTTGTTTAATGCACTATCAGATGAGTGCTGGTTGGGAAAGAGCCCAGGCTGTGTGAGAGCTTCTTCGTGCCTTCTTGTTTTGCCAAGTCTTGACATTTGCTACAAGATATNTCAGGTGGGTGTATTAGCAGGCTTCTTGCACTGATGGATTAGAGCCAGGCTGTGTTCAGTAAATATGGCTAAATAATAAAAGGTGAGATTGTGTGCAGTGATCCCAGGTCTCCTTTCTCCAGCTGCTGCCTCCTGTCTGTTTGCTGGGAACCTTTGCACGGGCAAACAGCTTTGCTTGAGAGAACAGGCTATGCACTGTTTTCTGACACAGCCAAAGGTGGCTGACACAAAGCCAAAGGAGAGCTTCTCTCTGAGGGACTGAAATGTCAACAAAGATGTTGTACTGCCTTGCAGAGCCCTGACTTGCTTTGTATTAAAACTGAACAGATGTTGGTAGGTGAGGAGCTTTGCCATAGAGAGAGCAGAGCCTGGAGAGCAGGGCAGAGCCTGCTCAGGTGACATGAGTGACACTGTCCTGCCTTCAGTGTGCCAGAACTCCCCCTTAATGTGGGGTTCCTCCCAAGCCATGTCTGGAGCTTTACCCTTCTTAAAGAAGTGGGACTCATGTAACCACGTTGTGTGTCCATGAGCCTGGTTTATGTCCCACTGTCTGCTTACTCTAAACCTGCTGGTGAGTTGCAGTGGTGTTCCTCAGAAGCACAAAGGCTCTGAAGTAATAAGTTCCTGTATACCTTGTGAAAACAGGCAATTAGGTGGAGGCAAGGGACCTCAGTGGTGCTTGTGCAGGGGGGAAGGATATTGACTCACTCTTTATTAGACGTGAGTTTGGTCACAGAGAAACTTAACTTTGAGACATGAATCTGGAGGAATCCAAATGGCTGCTCTTGAACACCCTATTTCCACTTGAAGACTCTGGCTTGCCTGAATGTTTGAGGGGCTGACTTCTGCCTACCATTGTGATCACCTTCATTGGAGAAACTCAACAAGGCTGGCACTGCAGCAACTAAGAAGATTGTCCTTTGGAATATGCCTTCTCTGTCTGAGTATTGATTTCCTTCTTTGCTTTTGAGAAATGGAAACAAACTCCTTGCTGCAAGAGAGGGCTACAGAAAGCTTTCAAAAGTTTATAGCTTGATCCTCTTAAGGCCTGTTCTTTTAAATTAGGATGTGATAAAACATAGAGTATTAGGTGTGAGCAGCTTGGAAAAAGAAAAGGGCTTGTGGATTTAAGGTAGCCTGTGGTCTTGCTTCCTGCATCTCTTTTTATGTTATTCAGGGAAATGTTTCATGCTCGGAAAATTTGGGCTCTGGGGATCAGAGAAACTGATCTTTGCTGGCCTCAGCACTTTCTGCTGCTGGTGAGCAGTCAGCTCCTCAGTAGCTTGGTTTTGCTGCTGTGTGTTGAGGCAGGACAGCAGCTGAGATGAGGGAAGAGGAAACTGTGGACTGTTGTGGTCCTATGTCCAAGGACTCCTGTGACAGACAACTGTGTGTGAATGAAACAGCCTAAGGCCTGCCAGCTCACTGATGGGTGCTCAGTGGGGCTGTTGTTTGTGGTGTGGCTATGCTGTCACAGCTTGCTCAGATGTTGGTCACAGGGTCAATGACTTTTGACTGGGTGTTTTGCAGTCCCCACTGATCATCCTTGTCCATCTGTTATTAAGCCCACTTTGGCAGGGCTGGCAGGAGCTTATTCCAAAGCCTGATGGAAGCAAGGTGTAGTAGTTGTGGAGTGTGGCCATTGAGGAATTGGTTGTGTCAGCAGGTCTGCAGGTGGGCTTTGGACAGGATAGCAGGGCTTCGTATTTATAAAGTTTTCATAGGCCCCTTGAGTACAGTGATAGGCTTTGAAGCATGGTTTCCTCTGAGCTCTGCTTCCCCACAAAATCTTCAAGCATGATCCATCAAGGAGTGTGAAATATATTCAAAATCCCACTGCTGCCTTTTTCACAGTCAGCAGGGTTGTGCTTTCTTCTCTGGTCTGGAATTGCTTGCTGTTGAGAATAAGCAGTCTCTTTTCTTGTGATTCCTTACCTCTCTTTGGGACATGATGCCATCAAGAAAACCAGCTGTTCCAATCTGAGAGCTGCCTCTGCCTTCCTGCTCTCTTGTCGATTGTGTTGAATCAATGAAGTGCTGCAATACTGTAGAGAAAAGGGGGGTGTGAAGAAACAGAGGGAGATCACACAGAAGGAATATACAGAAGAGGATTCATATCCTGTCACGTGGTTCACTGTGGCTGTGTCTGGAACTAGATCTGCTATAATAACAGAAATTCCCTCATGGAAACTGGAATCCCAAGTCCAAATCCTTGCCTCACTAAGCTGTGGGATCTGAGAATTCCCTCATGGAGAAGAGAGCTAGCTTATCTCAGCATCTGGGGAGACCTGACAAGTCCTGACTGTTCCTGCTGAGAAGGTGGTGGCTTTGATAAGTGTTATGGGAAAAAATATTTAAAGGAAAGAAGCAAGGGAGATAATTTCTGGATGCCAGCTATAGAAGAAGGATAAGGTTCAAAATATTCCTCTTGAAAATCCTGCAAGTTGCAATTCTGACGCTCTTCAACTCTTGAACCACTATCTCAAACCTTTGTCAATACAGACGTTTTCCTGTGAGGCTCAGCTTCAATGGCATCCCTGTTCAGCCAAGAAAACTGCCAGGTTGTGCTTTGACTTTGGTTCCAGCTGTTCAGTGCGAAAAGCTTTCATTGCTGCTATGAAAAGCTTTTCTTAAGGGACAGTATAAAGCAGAAATGTTGTGGTGCTTGAAGGCTGAAGTAGGCATCTTCCCTTGAGAAGAGTCTTCTGAAGCACAGATGTCTGGTACACTGTCATGTGGATAAAAGGTTATAAGGATTATGTGTTAATCTGTAGCTGTTAATCTTCCCAGCAGGTTTGGATCCAACTGATGTTTGGAGCCACCAGCCAGGTATACAAGAAAATTTCTTCAGTGGCTCTGAACTGCTTCACAAGCCTCTAGGCTGTAACTGCTCATCTGGGTCCTGCCTGCTCTTCCTTGTGAACCTTGGTTCTTGCTTTGCTCTCTCTGTTGGTGCTTTCCTTGGCTTCATCAATTTTGATTAGTGCATACCATGGTACCTTGTCCATCCTGACAGCAGGATGGTAAGTTCACACCATACTGTGTGTTTTACCTCAGGCAAGCTTGTGTTCTTCCAGATAATTGCTTCAGAACCAACAGTTGGAAGCATTTCTTGATCTTGGCATGAATTTCTCAAGTACCACTGAAGTTCCAATGAGTTTCTGGAAGTGCATGTTGTAGAGCTGTAAGAACTTGCCCTCCTGATTCCCAACTTGACATTTCTTACTTGCAAGTTAACATCTAGGTATGCACTTGATTATCTGTTTGTTTGTTTTTTTTCAATAGACCAACTATATCTTTTTATGGTTTTTAAACCTGTTTCCCTGAGGTTGCTGTTTGGAATCCTTCTCTTAAGCTTAAAAATGCTAGCAGTTGCCAACCCTCTTGGGCAGGATGTGGAAGGTTCCAGGAATCCCCATTTTGTCTCACTGGCACCAGAATCAAGTGCTGTATAGCACTGCCAAGTTCTTTTCTCCATTGTATTTTTGGTTTGGTTGATTTTTTTTTTTTTTATGGTGTGCTGAATCCCAGATTCTTGCAGTGCCACACTAGCACTGGGGTTGGTCCCCATGATGTCAGGAGAGTGCATAGCAAATGTTTGAGCTAGAAGCAAAGGTAAATTGTTCTAAAACTCTTCTGTGATGTTCTGTGATTAGAACTCAGACTGTGGGTATTTTACATATATTTTATGTGTGGCTCAGTGATCTCCTCACCACTTAGCACAAACAGTTCTGGCCATGTGTAGGTTTTTTCTTGTAGTCTGAACAAGCAAGCTAGAGATATGCTATTGCCTGTGTTTGCTACCTACTCTTCCTCCTCCTCCTTCCATCTCTTTTACTCACCTATTTCTAGCCTGGGCTCAGATTTTTCCTTTCCCCGTCTTCATTTTTTCACCTGCTTCCTTCCAGTGTCTCTGCACCGTCTTCCTCCCTCCTCTCCTCTCTTCTGTCCCCTTCGTTTGCATTCCTTTCATTTCAAAACCTATATTGGAGCTGACACCAGGCTGCCTATTCCCTGCAGCGCTGAACTGGCGGTTTGGAAAGAGGAGGCTGCAATTCCCTCAAGGGGCAAGACAGAGTTCAGTGTCTGTCTTATTTTAAAATATGCATCTGAACATGGCTGATCAGAGGAGCAAAAGCAATCTTTGGGTTCTGAGTGCTGGAAGCTCATAAGGACATCGTGTAATCCTCTGCATCTCCCTGCTCCTCCTGCACTCCTCACTGAACATGAAAGCTGCTTGGCACAGGGGACATTGACTGCAGGAAAGATAGGTAAGAATCAGAGATCCCATGGAAGGAGGGTAGAAAGGGATGGGTGCTTTGAAAGCCTCACATCTTTTTCTGCTTCAAGTTCTTTTCATTCTGTCAGGTTTCTGCCCTCTTTTGAACCCTGAAGGACCCCAGAGTACATTACCTAGCTATACACCAGCTTTGCAGGATGCTGTTTAACCTTGGGCAAGTAAGAGACTGATGACTGGTCATCATGCTGGTAGAGTGAGGGGACAAGCTGAGATATTCCAGTTCTATGTTCTTACCACAGCCAATGCTGTGGCAAGGTACCAGAGATGGATGGGCGGGTTTCCCAGTAGGAGTAGGAGCTCTGCTAAGGCAGTTTTTGTACCCAGCTGGTGAATTTCCTAAATGATTTTGCTGTGCAGCTCTAGCTGCTGGCATCTGTTCAGGCAGCACAGTGATGAAGTCACCTAAAGGGCAAAAAAAAGCCAGGTGCTTACTGGATCAACAGCTCCTGCCAGCAGATTAGGATCAGAAGTGAAGGAGAGCATATTGAATTAAAGCTGTAATCGTAATTTCAGTTTAGACAAAATGGATGTAGCTTGGCAGAATACCAGGGCCCTGACTCTTGTAAAAATGTGTCACAGGGTCCTTCGGGACCTTAGGAAGATCAAGACCTTTATTGAAGACCTTCTGTCATCTGTTACTTTCTGTGGCACAGGCTACTTTGGTTTGGCATAGACACAACTACTCTTTTGTGCAACATGTTGGACACTTCCGATCCTGAAAGTGGTCAAACCTGGTGTGAGTAGCTAAGGGTTCAAGGTGATTGCAGCACGTTGTATGGGGGAGGCTGCAGGCTCATCCTCTTCATGTTTCCTTTTAGTATCCTTGCCTTAGTGAGCAGCCTAACCCATCAGAGGAGATACCTGACAGCATCAGGACTCAATACCAGATGATTGTCAACTGAAGTATGTTGACAGTGTTCAGGGTAGAGTGACGTAGGCTCTACTCTGAAGAGAGAAGGCTAAGGAGGCTATATCTTAGTCCTTCAGAAATGCCAAAATCTTCCTGGAGAAAGAAATGCTTTTAATTGGAGAAAAAGTCTTCTTACAGGAGGATCTCAGTGTTTATGTTGTCTAATTTCTTTCTTTAGAAAGAGGAGATAGAAAGAAAAAAAGTAAGAGTTAAGACTTTCCAGTTGCAGACTGGTGAAATGATATGTGTGAATGATAGAAGAGTTGACTGCTGGGGTGGATGGATTTGGCCTTCTGTTCTGATTCTACCTTCATTTGCCAAAGGATCCATGTTTTTGGACTCTGAGGTGTGTTCAGTTGCTGTCCATTTAACAATTTGCACAGTGTTAATGTGGAAGAGGTTGTGTGTTTGTAGTGGGTGAGGAACAGAAACAAGAGCTGGCACTGTACAGCTGATGTCTTCTCTACAGTGCTGCATATTCAGTTGTCAATTTTTCTCTACTTGCTGAAAATTTTTGGTTTCTTGTTTTAAAATAGCTAGTAGAGAGAGAGGATCCATTGCCTACACGGATAGCTGAAGCCAAGTGGCACATAAACCTTCCTTGGCTCTGTTCTTTCAGCTCCTCCCTGCCCTGGGGATGGCTCTGCTGGAGTTGTGGGTCCCCTGGATGTGTCTCTCTGTGTACCCAATCCTGATGAGCAGCGTTGTGAATGCCGTGGCTTACACACTGCAGTCACAACTGGCATTATTCTTCCAGTTAGACCTTCCTTGAGTAGCAAAGCTACTTGTTACAGACTGTCTTTTTTCCCTGAAAAATCACATATCACAGCATTCTTGCCAGAGCAAGGTTATATATATGGGGGAGCCCTAGATAACAGCAGTTAAACTACCTGAACTGGCTGCTCTGATTGCACCATTTGCTGGAGTCATTGGGGCTGGGAGGATTCCTTGGGAAAGGAAACAAACTGCTACAGCAATTCTGGAGTGCTCCTGTGACCTTGCTTTTGCTACAGTGGGGAACAGTTTCCAAAAAAACAGTAGAAAGTATATGCCCGAAGTCACTTTCATGTGTAACTTAAAGTATTCGAGATTTTACCCTAGGTCCCTCAAGGTAAAAGGCTGCAATGTTAACCCCAGCTCTTCATCTCTTGCCAAGTCTGGAAATCCGGGTTCTTAAGAGGAGCTGTTACTTGTATGACCTTCATGCGTGAAACAGTTTCTCTTTTAAAATGTGTTTTCGCCTTTATCAGTTATTCATTGAAGAGTCTCTTTGCATCTGTAGAATTTTGAAGGGTAGCTATTATTTTACCATTTTAATTTTCCCAGCTGTTCAAATAATTGTTTTAACCTCTCAGTGCCTGGAATTGCTTTTCACATCCTGATAGCTTTGCATTGTATTTCTTTGGTTTCATGGTTTAAATTACCAACAGTTTTCTCCCTATTCCAAATGATTACGCTGTGACTTTCTTCTCTATAGCTTTCAAGTCTGCACTGTTCTGAACACCACTGACAGCAAGGCACTTATGAAATTCCATGCTGGGATACTAGGCTCTCACATCCTGTTTTGGGGTTTGGGCTTTTTTGTTGTTCTCCACACACACACACACACCCCCTGCAAAAAAAGAACTTCAGTGCTTAAAGATCCCATTAAAACCAGAACAAACTGGTTATTCTGAAAGGTCTTGCCAGTGGCCTCTCTGGAGTTGCATTTCACTGTATATAGGGAAGGGGCTCTGACAGAGACAACAAAGCCAGCACAGAATACATTGTCTTTGTGCAGTTTTACAGGGAGTAGAGTCAAAGCATTTAATTTGACAGTGGTTTCTCTAGCCCTTACACAAGGCTGTGACAGCTGAGGACAAGGCAAAGCTTCCTGCTGGTCTGGCAGGGAACGTGGCTGATTGAGCTGAGCACTCAGTTCCAGGGTGGTGTTCCCAGCCCAGGGTGATGCTCAAAGGAGGAGGGATGTATCTTCTGCCCCACCTGGGGCAGAACACTTCCATGTGGGAATACCTCCAGACCAGCAGTGTCTCATTTCATAGCTTCACTTTTCATATTGATATTTATTTTCAGTGAGCGTTGCATCTCTTGAGTATGTCTTTAATGGCCTTGCCATAGGGACAGAGGTAAAATTTGAAAATAAGTAATTACTTTGTAATATTCTGGACATATTGTTGTAGTTTCTCTTATGTGTTCTTCTCACATGTTCTGAAAGTTGCAAAAGGTGATTTATAATTCATCAAACTAAGCATAAAACATCTGACTGCAAAGCCTATCAATCTGATCCCATCTCTTTCCAGCCCTTTAATTAGGGAAGCCTTGCTGAAAAATGTACCCATCAGCTACTGAGAAATAGTGCATTCCTGGACCCTCAGTATAGATCTTGAGTTATCCAGGTGCCAAAATGCTGTCAGAACTGACAGATCTTAGAAAATACACCCACAGGCAGAACATTATCCATTATACCAGCACTGAGCAGTGGGCAGTAAGGAAAAATCAGCAGAGAATGTGTCTTTATCAACTTTAATTGGCTTTTCCCGTTGCTAAAAATCAGTGTATCCGGCAAGGAAGAGAACCTATCTAGCAGTTTGATTTTTCCATCCCAGAGCTGAAGGGTGCAGTCCATCTTCACTGACGTGTGATGTGCACTTGTCTCAGCACAGCTCCTGGCAGTGCAGTGGAATCCACAGCCCGCAGAGAAGGCTGCCAGTCTGTCCTCGGTGAGTGACCATGCTTAAACAAGTGTGAAGAATGAATTACTCTGGATAAGTTGGATTTCATCTGTGCTCCAGTTGCTTAAAATTTGCTTCAAACAGAGCCAAACTTAGTTAAAGTTTTCTTTGGGTGCTGGCTGCTAACTGCTCCTGGAATACAAGTAGCTGGGGTGTGGAATCAAGGATCTGGGCAATGGATATGCTGATCAGAAAGGAGACAACAGCCAAAGGAAGCAGGAACTTTGCCAGAGCTACAGGAAATGCAGAGATTTGGGGGACAGAACAAGCTTCTTTTGAGTTGTTTGGCACTGCAGGTTTACATGTAGCTTTACATCAAAGGCAAAGGAAACAGCAACTGTGTGGATTTCTCCTGGGAAGGCTGTTTTGACACCCTGTTGCAGCATCTTACATTTACTGTACTATGTAAAATGTTTCGGTTCTTCTTTGGTGCTTGTGTCTGTTGCCATTAGATTTATGACAGTTTTATTAAATAATCTATTCAAGATCATTGCAAATCTATTATTATGCTTTTTTCCCTAATTGATTAATGAAAACTACTGATCTCTTTATGTGTGATGTATCACTTCTCTTGCTAAATTCCACAGAATTTCTGAGAGCAGCTTTATTTTAACTTTCTATTCAGCTAAGTCAAGCTCCTCTATCTCATTTCTATAAATACTAGAAAAGAGAAGTATGTTCACTCACAAACAGCAATTCAGTAAGTGAACTTCATTAGAAAAGTTTCTTTTTCACAGTCCTTGGTGGTCTTAAAAACAAACTATAAGACCATCACAGGTTTTCAATCATATAAATGTCAGTTTAACCCTTGTGTTTAATAAAACTTAACCCAAATTGTAAAGGTTTGTTGTTATGACAAATGAAGGAGCAGTCCTTTATCCAAAGCCTTCTCCGTAGGGAACCATTCTACCATTGGCACAGATCACTGTGATGGTTTGGAATGGATCTGCTGAGCTGTGGCAGACCAGATCAGTGTTCTGGAAGTCTTTTCAGCTCATGGAGTGGGCAGTGTTGAGAAGTGAGGGTGCAGCAGCAGGGCAGGAAATGCATGGGGCTCTTAGCTCGGGCATGGCTTCGTCCACGCTCCGGCTGCAGCGTGAGCCTCCAGTCACGAGCAGCCTCTGCCCTTGCTGGGGTTGGTGCTGGGCCTGGCACAGTAAGTTCCCTGTCAGGATAAGCTCTGGAGCCTGCCCTGTACAAGCTGTAAGAATATAATGGACCTTATGGAAAAATAAGTGTTGATTGTGTGTTTTTTGATTTTTTATTTCTGCTTATCATATGGCCGTGAGAGACACAGCAGCTTCTTGTGTTTGGAAGGTTTCTTTAGAAATTTGAAGCAAGTGGGAGGAAGGGATAACAAAGTCTATTCTGTTCCTCTAATTCAATCTCCCTATTTACAAGCCCAGCTCGTCAAGTATGTTGTCACTGTTTTTTGCAGCAAGAGGAGGACTGAAGCCTTAGAACACTTCAGGAGAATATCTACAAATCCATGTGAATAGCTTAAAACATCATAATCCGTGTGGTTTCCATGGATGCCGACCATGCTGCAGTTAGGGCAGTTCTGGTGTGTTGCTCCAAATGCCACAACAATTTTACCAGGATGCAGTATTCTTGCCTGATTGCCCTAGACTCTGGTGGTATTGCTGCCTTCTGTTAAATAGCTGTCTTGTGCCTGTGTGAAAGAAGAGATTCCTGCATATGCAGCTTGAGGAGGTGGTAAAGAGTTGTAAGTTTTATTATGTACTGTAAAATAATAATTCCTATAAAAAGATCAGGATTTTGACATCTTGTTTTGAGATAGTAAAATGCTTCTTTGGTGGCCTAGAGTTACTAAAGGGGATGCTATCCTAGATTCTCAGTTTGCCAGTGCACAGTGTAAATGTGGATGGACAGTGCCTGGCTCTGGCTCTGTCAGTCATTCCCTAAATGCCTGTTGGCACCTGAGTGACCAGCTCCTCCTGTTTAAAAGCAAGGCTGCATGATTTTTGTATTTTTCTAAACCATTTGCTCTCTTTAATTGAGCACTGGGAGCCGTTGTGTGCATGGTGCTGCAGAATCCTTGTCGTGTAAGGGCATTGATAAATATGTATTGTGTTGTCAAGTGTTTGTAGCTACTCTGCAGGTAGTGGTGGAGGAGTGAGCTGCATACAGTTAAGAGTCCTTGTGTCTCCGGGGTCAATAAAAACAAGATGGCAAAGGGAATTGTGGGAGATGAAGCCAGGATCGCTGCCTGCAGCATCACCTGCTAATAAACCAGCTATTTATAGATCAGCTGAGGCTTTGTCAACTAGATTGTTAAATTAGTATTTACATACTGGCCTCATTGTCTTTCACAGAAAATGTCATTTGCATTAGTGCTTGGACATTAGTGCAGCTTCCTGTGCTCCAGATACACGAGTGTGTTTTGTCACAGTCCATGGCTTGCAGTGTGTGTGTGAAACCATTCCTGATAGATTCTTGCCTTGCAAATAAATCCTCTTCTCCCTGTAGCATCATTTTCCCATCTTTCCGTGTCTCTCATTTCTTGCAGAAAAGCTCACCTTTGTTCCCAAATGTCCGCAACTCATCATGAGGCTGATCTCAATAGAGAGAGAGATGAGCAGCATTTCTGCATAGCAATTCCTAGTTAATCTCTGCCTCTCAGAGAGAGACTTGAATTGTTGATGGCTTGTGGGTAATTTAATAACTAGCAAACAAATAAGATGTGTAGATTGTAGCAACTTAGCCCAGATGCAAAATCCTCACACCTATTTGCATCTGTTTGAAAGAATTGGTTTGCTTTTTTACATTTTAGCACCGGTGGAGCAGCATTGAGAAGAGTTGCTGCTCAGTGAAGCTGTGTTGATCACAGCAGGCTCCACACCTGGCTAAGCAGTTTCAATCCCCTGTGTGTGCGTGTGTCTGTGTGCCTTTCAAAAGGGAAGAGTAATCTACTTGCTAGACGTGTCTCTCTCGTAGTCCTTGGACGACCTTGAACAGTCATTTAACTTGTGTTTATTTGCCCATCTCTACCTGGGCAGATATTACCTCTGTGGTTTGGAGTGTGGAGGTTGAATGGATGTCTCAGATTCGTTATGGATGAAAAGTATTACTGAAATGTAAGGTATTCATACTGTCTCTTCAGACAGCTGATCAGAGTTCAGATTCACCTTCCTGTCTTGCTGCTTCTTGCTTCAAAGCCATTTGGACACTTGGATTGTGCGGGAAGTCGGAAGGCAGTAATAGCAGGGCTGTGATGCAGACAGGTGTCACAGCCTTCGCTCAGATTCACTTCTTAGCACTCGCAGAGCTGTTGATAAGGTGCTCTTATGCTGGTATTGTGTTATTCTTAATCTGTCTTTGGCCTGCAAAGGGTCCATCAGCATCAGTTTCTCTGACACCTCGGCAGGCTCTCTGGGCACCTCATTACTCTTTTCAGGAAGAGAGCATTGCAATCCCGTTACTGCGTCCGCAGAGAGCGGAGCTCACCTGTCTGTGCCAGCCCAGTTACTGTGAGGTGAGAGCTCAGAGTGAGGGTTGCAGTTTCTCTCACCAGCTACATGAAGCACATAATACCACAACAGTAATACAATATTTCCTGAAACCATTCACCTTTTATTTCTTCTGGTTAAAACAGCAAAGCCTTGGTTTCCTCCCCTTCGAATTCTCTCTTCTCTTTGCCCACAGGAGAGGGAGTGAGACAGGCCAGCTGTGGCCATGGGTTTGGGAAACCTGGAAGTTGGTTCCTTGGTACATCAGTTCCAGTGACTCTGCTGTGCTCATTTTACCACTACCTCTTCCATTTTAACTTTAATCCTTGCCAAAGGCAGCACCTGATTCTTACATTTTCAGATTTACCAGTTTTTTTTCTGCCTTCTGCTGCTATTCAGGGGAAATGGGGGTTGGGATGTGGTATTCTGCAAAATGTCAAGGTCTCTTCCTGGAGAGCTGACAGCATAGGTGTTTTATATGTACACGGGCTATCAGGATGAGACATTCCTACTCAGAAACATTGGCTGAGACAGACAGACATTCCTCCTGCCACAGAGAGACAGGCAGGCTCACTGTTGCCAAGCCTTGAAATATTTGGCATGTTTTCTGTTGCCCTAGTTTTGTGGAGTTGTACCTGAAGTTTTATAAGTACGTGAGAATTTTAGTTCTGTGTTTTTACTGAAAAAAAGAAAAAGCAAGGAATAAATACAATAAGCTAACCCTCCTGCCTAGACAGAAGTAGTGTGAGAATGTGACTCAGTTGCTTAAAACCAGAAGACAAATGAAATAATCTAGTGTATTTCTAAACAGTTTTACAAGTAAATCTTGTGGCTTTGTGGGAGTTTCTGGCTTTCCTCTTAATTTTTCAACATATGAGGAGTCTGCAGCAGGGCTTGCTTTCTTGAGTGAAGGGATATTTTCAGCTCTCTAAGAGTTCACACATCTGCAGTGTCCCCTGCAAGCAATAATGAGCTGACCAAAACAGTCTCCCTGAATTAGAAGAGCCCTGCATTTTTCAAATTTTCTTTGCATTCTAATTTGTGCTTTTTCAGTTATTCCAGCTTTCAAGCCTTTCTTGTGAGCAGCAGGATCTTTAATTTCAAGTGGAAGCCAAGATTTTTGTAAGAATGTGGTTCAGGGTAGCGGTGTTTTGACATTTTCACAGTTATGTCATATATCATCACACCTCCCTATGAGCTGGCAACACCGTTTACACGGAGATGAACGTAATTATTCACAGAGGGGCCCTGTTAGAGCTTCGGACTTCCTGGCTGATCTAGGGGAGACCAAATGGCTCTGCAGGTCTGTGTCTGTCTCTCATGGGCTCACAGCAACATGCAGCTGCCTGTGCACTTTCATACTGGATCCATAGGCTGGCCAAGGCACGTGCTCCTGAAATCACTGATGAATTCAGAGGCAGCCACTCGCACCTCTGTGTCGCCTGAGCAGAGGGACACATGCAGCCAGGCTCCCACAACAGAAAGGTTTTCAATAAAGCTGAAACACAGAGTTATTGTTTGTCCAACCACTGGCAAATGCACAGAGCCATTGTGTGGGTCCTGAAAGCCTGGGCGCTTTATTCTCTGCAGACTGAATGGCAGCCGCGGGTAATAATAACACAAGATTAAAAAAGCCAACATTATAGGGGCATTTACAACCTGCTGAGAGAATGAAATCTCAGCAAGGCTGAGCTGTGTCTCTAGTGATCCTACGTTTTTACTGCTTGCTAAGGAAATGATGGGCAGCTCTGGAGAAATGGCCACCACAGAGCAGATGAACAGGGAGCAGGTTGGCTGTTTGAATGCTGCAGTAAGTAATGGAAAAGCTGTCTGCAAATCAAGTGACCAGCCTGTCCTTCCCTGTGCTGGCTGAGCTGGGGGTGTGTGTGTGCAAACACTGTTTCCTTCCCAAACAGGTATCAGTGAGACCAGGATTGGTTTGCATAATTCAGAGCCTTGTGCTTTGGTCGGTGTCATCCAGGCTGGTGCATTGGTAGCTGTTAGCAGGTCTGCTCAGGAGAATTTACATATGAGAATGAGAGTGACTGTGGAAAAGAGATGATGGAATTGACTTTCTGCCTATGAGAGCAGATACTCTTTCTGTCAACTTAAATTTAGGGAGACAATAAATATTGAGCTTCCTGAATGCAAGTTCCAGTTCTAAGTCACAGTAATGACAACTACCTTACACAATTTGAGCTCATCTGACACCATCTTACATGTGGAATTTTATTATTTTCAAAACAAAGAAACCCTATTCCACCAAAAAAACAACAAAAAAAAAATTTAAGGAGTGGCTTATTGTCTTAAAAATCAAGTGTTTAATTCAGTGCTGGTCTTAACAATTCTTTAACACAAATGTCTCATAAAGTTCTTTGTGTACATGTAACTACCTAAACAGCTTTGTAAGACCCACTTTCCCATGCACACATGGAAACTGTACTTGGTAAGTCGGAGACAGAGTACCAGCCTGTAGCAAGATCCTCTCAGGATATGCCCAGGCTTCAGAATAATGATGGCAGATCAAACCAGCCCTAACCTTGCTAGTCTTGAGTATTACCAGCAGGCTAACCCTGACAGTGCTGAGCCACAGGAATTTGTACCCACCTGTTCAGACAGGTTGTGCAGCTCTCTGCTACTCAGCAGGTTTCTGAGGCAGCATCTTACAGATGTGACTTTGGTCTTTGGCATTAATGATGCATTGAGTGAAATGATGGGAGATATTTTAAAGTAACAAAACATGGGGTTTGCTACATGGCTAGGGCAGGTGTGGTTTAATAACTGTACTTTTCCTTTCTGAAAACATTTTTATCTGTTCAAGTGTCTTGTTTCAAGTGTTGTGCCAGGCAACATGGCATGGAAATTGCTGGGCCCTGGATGCTGTTTCTAGTATGGGATATTATGGGGATTCAGAAATTCAGACTGCTTCATGGATTCATTTACTTGGATTAATGAATCTGTCTCTGCCTCTGTTTCCCCAAGAGTAATGTGAAGTTACTTACGTCAAAGGGATTTATGAGCTTTTTTTTCTATATTGGCCGTTTTGCAGAGAGTGAAATTCAGTTCACAGGGCTCTGCAGAAGGACAAAGTATTCGAGTTTATTCTCTTATAATCCTGGTTACAGAAAATTGGCAAGTCCCTGTTTAAAGTCTCTTTACACACAAAGTATAAGTACTCTTTGATTTTTTTTTTATTCTCTTTCTTTCTTCCTTTTTTTTCCCTCTCTCTCCTTCCTTTATGTGTTTTGTTTTTATTTTAAATGTTCCTTTAAACTGCAAACTGTTCAGGTTGTGACCTGAAGGCTCTTCTGTGCTGGCACAGATTTGCAGAAGGCAGCTGAGGGCTTGCTTTGTTTTCACAGGTTGCAAGTGTGAAATTAAATGTATGTTAGTGGTAAGGTCTTTGTGGGAAGAAAGTGTAAAGAGGTGTTGAGTGACAGTAGAAAAGAATGGTCTAGGAGGGGGGAAGAGAGGATGTAGCTAAAACTAAATATGATGCTTGCTTTTTTCCAGAACCTTTACAAGAGAAGCATGAATGTGTTCCCAGTCCACAACTCCCTTGTCTCCTCCTCCTCTGCCCCTCTCCGTTTTTTTCGCTCTCAGCCTCTGGGGCTGCTGTTTTAGGATGAGTTGGTTCCAAATAGACAGTACTTTCCAAGCAGATAAACAGACACCTAAGCAGCTGCACTGGTATCTATCATGAGCAGGCATGCTGCACAGTGAGGAAAACTACAAGATGGGACTGGCATCATTTGTCATATTATAAAAAAATACAAAGCTCCCCGTCCACTTGAGCAGAGTCCACAAGACAATTGAACAGCACACTTAAAAACTGTCACTTTCTTTTCCAATCTCTGAATAAATTTTAAAATGCTAGCATTAAACATTCCACCTTCAGGTCCTCTGTAAAGAATGTGCTTTAGACAGATGGAAGCAGGTCTCTGTCTTGACACAGATGCAGGACTATAAATTTGCAGAGGAGGTGATAGGAGATAATTATTTAGAAGGCTTTTGTGGCTTATTCCAGCATCTGGTATTCTACCAGGGTGTCCTCTGAAGAGGGATAGGGACAGGATGGAGCTAGAGAAATGCTGGGCTTGTTTTTCACTTGGTAAAGATTTTTAGTCTTGAAAGAAAGATTTGGAATTTACACAGGAGGAGACACTGAGAAATCAAGATGCATCTCCCAGTATTCACTATTTTCCCTCCATGGTTCAGGTTGTAGAGCATTTTATCTGCTGGTCTCTTAACTGCAGTGGTTGAGCTGGGTGCCAGTGGGCAGCTGCTCAGAGCAGATCCCTGTTGCCCTGGGACTGCCTGTGACAGTGCCATGCTCAGGGCAGCTGAGCTTGCAGCTTCCCACCGGTGCTGCCTGGGTGTGCCTGTGGTTGGGCATCTCCATCTAATCTCATAACTGAATGTCTCCGTGGCTTCCCAATCTCTCAGAGCTCTCCCTTCCCATCCTGCGTCATGCCCGGCGGGAGCACCCAGTGCTCTCCAAGGACTGCAGATCCCTTCCCCAGTGCTTCCCTGCTCCTTGATCTTGTCAAGCGGGAGTGGCACAGTGAAATGTTTAGTGTTTCTTGACTTTTGGAACCTCCGTCCAAGAGGTGTGGCTCAGTCATTTGGCTGTCTCGGTTGAAGTTATTAACATTTCAAAAAGGGCTGTTAATTCTCTGTCTGGTTGCCTGAACTTGGTAGGAGATTGTCTAATTGGGGCTTGGTAAGGGCCAGCCAACCAGATTTTTCTTCCTTGAGATCTGATCAGATCTTGCAGCTCCTGGGACCAGATATTTCAAGATACTTGAAGATTGGCAAGAGTTCGATGTATAATTAATTCTTTACAATCTGATACTCAAATACTGTAAATGCTCAGTCAGCAATAAGCTTCTGGTGCAGGAGAGTTCAGTGGTGAGTCAAACGGTCTGATTCTGCTGAAATAATAATTTCAATTTCTGGTTTGTACCTGGGTAGGGGAGGGTAGTCTTCCAAAATAATATTTTTCCTCTTTCTAATTTTACCTGTAGGTGCCCCTAGTCTTTGGGAGGTGTTTCACAAAAGCAGGTAGAAGTCATATCTCACATCTATCTGCAAACAGACCTGAGAATTCCCAGTTTTCTCTTGACTCTATCATTGCTGATTTTGCCTCTTCAGCCAGAAGAAAAGGAGAGCGACATCTACACCCATGTGGGTGAGATGAATACAGCTATCACACAAATAAAATTACTGGCTGCCGAGTAGCAACAGCTTAATGAAAATGTGAAGTGTTAAACAAATAAAGCCAGTCAAGCTCATACTACTTCTGTGTGGAATTTCGCTGTATCACTGAACAAAAATAGAATTAGGCATAGAAAAAGGATCTCTGGAGAAGTCTCTGCCTTCCTCTGTTCTTGGTGTATGAAGAAGGACTAGACAGGATTGAGCCATACTTTAAATGTGGACACAATATCCTGACCCAAAGAGGAGTTCTCTTTATCCAGAGCAGGAGTCTGTTAAAGCAAGACAGAGAGAAACAAGATAAAGCACCAGATTTCCTCTGAAGCATAAATGCAAATTGTACAGAGGAGTGGATCCCCTGAGAACTGAATTTTTGCATTTCTTTAGCATCTTCTCTTGGTGAATAATTATCATATCTCTGTATGGTTGGTAAGTGGCATTACTCTTAGGTACAGAAAGGGAAACTGAGATGGGGATTTATTTCAGCTGCTGGAAGAAGTTGGGAGGTGACTGACAGCAGAGCCTAGGACTGGCTTATGTGCTCCAGGCAGTGCTCACCCTCCTGGAGTGCAGGGGAAAACTGCAGGGTTTGGTAACACTGGGAAGCACCTGGTGACATCCCCAGTATGAGAATTTAACGACCACTGTTGAGGTGCCATCTCAGAGGCACAGTGCCATACCTGAGGTGAAGTGTTTTCAGCTGTTCTTTGCACTCTACCCAAGGACTGGACTTTCCTGTGCTTCCATCTTCATGAAAATTTCTGGAGTTAAAGACATGCTCATTAGAACTAGTACATCTTAGTAATACATCCTGGGATGAGTTCTGGAAAGGCAAAATGCAGTATATAAATCTGGGATCAGCTTGTGAAGAAGCCCTGCAGCCAAGGAACTGCTGTATTTGCCTCCATACAAAATGACATCCTCTTTCTCTGGCTTCTCCCATCTGTCTGTGTGGGGCTGTGAACAGTCAGTGAATGGGATGGGGTGATCCCTAGGATTTGGGAAGACAACTGGGGTTGCTCCTTCTATCTCCTGTCCCTCTCTTCCTCCACCTGCTCCCTGATGGCATTTCTCCACAAATGAAGCACGTCTCAGCTAGGCTTGGTCTCAGATTATGTGGTGTCACAGGTGTATTGAAGGTTTTCTATCTGGATCATGGGGAGCTTTAATGCAATGGGGAATTAGAAGTGTTATAGGAGTTTAAATTCTAAGTGCCTTTATTTTTCTGGGTGACCTTGTGAGATTTCCTTGCACCAGACCTGTATCTTGCCGTCCTGCTGCCTTTATCTAATTTGTTTTCTTGTGTATGTTGCTGACATCCAGTGAAGTGTAATTTGTTTGAGAAGTGGCACTTACAACAAGGATCCTGCTAGTAATCCCTGCATTGAATCCCTATATACACAATGTTCCAGGAATAATTAAAGTCACAAACTTCAATCTTGAGGGATGCACAGGGGAAACCTATCCTGAAATGAGGCTTGCCATATCTGACTTTTCTACTTCCAGTGCTTTTTAGCACTGTAGGATTTGCTATTTTTGTTCCAGGACTGAAGTAGATTTAAGAGGAAGTCTGATATCCTGAATTTACACCTCCTAACAACAGTGTTCATCAGTCAGTCTCCTTACTGTGTCCTGTCTCTACCCCTTCTCTCTATTAATTTTCCTCAATAGTCTGCAGGGATCATTTGCCAGCCTGATTCAAATTCCTGCACTTCCCTGGCATCTTGTTTTATAACATCTTGCATCATGTACTTTCCATTTCTGTAATCCATTTAATCCAAGATACTGAGATGGCTTTGCAGGTATTTATTGCATTTCTTTCTTCCTTGTGTAAGGAGGTAACAGGTCATTTATACAACTTAATCCAAAATCTCTTGGCTTCTGTGTTATTTTTTATTTTCCACTGATTATTCTGGAGGCTGGTAGCAAAAGCAGGAAAGACAGTATGGAGAAGTTGCCAATATTTGTGTCTATTGTTTCATTAGGCTGTGCCCAGAGCGTGGCTTGGCAGTTCAGCAGTTAAACCCCTGCAGCCAATGTCCCCCAGCAAATAATGTTACTGTTGCCTCTCCTTAATTTTTGGAAGTGCTGGGCTTAGGGTTTGAAATAATGAAATACTGTTGCATCAGTAAGTGGTTTTCCATTCCTTTTGGCTCTGGAAGCGGATATTCACAGTTGGGTGAAGTTCATTTTAATCCTCACAAAACCAGAGCTGGATTTGTACAAGTCGTCACTGTTCTGCTTTAGAAACACTCTGTGCCTTCTGGATCCCTTTATCCCTCCCAGGGGCTAATCCACAAGTTTGCAAAACACTCAGGATGACTCTGGTTGCCGGATAGAGGAGTGTCCAGTGTTATCTCCTTTCTCTCCTGCATTGCCTTCTACCACTCAGTCCAGAAAAGCACAGTAGTGTTTGAAGTGTGCAGTTTCTGATGTGTACAGATAGTGGGATGTAATTACCTTCCTCTGAGATACAGTCATTACACTGGCTGTAAGGAGAGAGGGTCACAGTCCTAATGGGAAATGATTTTAAAGCAATCTTGACCAAATCTAGTGGAGCCATTTCAGAGCACTTAAAACTCAGCCAGTCCTTCACGGCACTTGTGATATGTCCACTTCATGCAGCGAGAGGCATTGGGATTAACACTTGTTGAGGGATAAAGAAAATCCATGATAAACTGCAGCATTGGCTTTGGGCAAGCATTGTGTGCTGCCACGGGGGAGAGGCACTGACAGAGCCTGGGCTTGATTATTATTGTTCTTGATACTGATTTGAAAAAACACAAGGCTCTCACAGAAGCAATAAGCCAGTAGTCATGAAATCTGCCACCTTGGGCTTCCTGTGCTACAAGAGCTGCTGCTCCTCTGTCCCCAGGTTTGATTCCTGCAGAGGTAAGAGGATTGTTCCCATTTCCCAAGCAGGTAGCTGGGCAGATAAAGACACAGTCTCCTGATCAGAGCCAGATCACTGGTGGATGCACTGTTGGTTTACTTGGAAAGTTCAGGCTTCAAAAATGTTCTGTCTTACAAGGTAAATTTGGTCAGAGGTTGTTAAATAGCAAATACTAGTTTGTGTTATGTTAGAGAAAGGCTTCAGCATGCTTTGGTACGTGCTGGGGTTGTGCTCAGTAGCAAGGTGAGGAGAAAGATTTCAGCAGAGCTGATGGAAGGTGGCAGTCAGCAGTTGCAGGTCATATTGAGGGGCTCTGGCAGATCTGTTGGGATCAGCCCGGGACTAAAAAGCAAACACCACTTCACATAAGCGATTTTCTGTATTTCAGGCCTTTATAGAAGTGCAATAGCTCAAGCTGTGCAGGTTAGCAAAGCTCTAAGCTGGTACCCAGGAGAGCAAGAATAACTAGTAGTGAAATGCTCTATGTCTGATTTTCATCCTTTGAGCTCCTCTGTAATGTTATTGGAAAACAAAAATTGTTTAAATAATGGAACAGACCCGATGAAATTGTGCAGTGATGCAGAAGGGGTTGAGGAAGGGTTATTCTTTTCTTTCCATTACTTTTCTCCTCCTGCCTTGCCTCCCAAACGTGGGTGGAATCTACATGTCAGGCGCTAGCGACATCAGCCTGGCCCGGTGGCTTTTCTTAATGGCAAGGATGAGATTAAATGCAATTAACATCGATTGAGCAAAAACTGCCCTCGGTTTGTATGTGGATTAATTAACAGTCATCCTTTCAGCAGCAGCCCTTTGCAGAGCCATGTTTGTTCCTCCTGGCCCTGTTTTTTTCTAGCACATGTCCAAAATCAAAAGCACTAGCTTGTTCCCTACTGCGACGTCTGGGGTTACCAGCTCAGCAGGGAGATGCAGCCCCCCAGCCGGGATGAATTTTTGTGCAGTCTGCTGACTGCAGAGCTGCTCAGTCAGTGGCAAAATATTTCCTGTTAAGCAAGGCTAATGACGGGAGCTCTCTGCGAGTTAGAACAATGATCAGAACAATTGTCTGGAGGAAATCAATGTTATAATGCATGAACAAACAGGTGAGTCTCAAAACAGCTGGAGATTAGTTGTGCTGGTAAATAACTTTGTATTCGGGTGATGCAGAGCAATGGGGAGGTGTCAAGGCAGAGCAAAGCAAGCAGTGTGTAGGCTCTTGTGAGCCGAAGGAGAGGGAGGAGGAAACCATAAAGACTGTTTCTGTTCCTAGCACTCTGTTGGTGGGGTGTGTAGACCAGGACACTTCCACGTGAAAGCGCTTTCCGGAGTGTTCTGACAATGCATCTGGTGAGTTTTTTGAAAAGTGTCTTTTCTGCTGTCAAGCCAACTTTGAAGACACCATCTGGGGAAGTAGCCAAGAAGTCATTGGGTGAACTTGCCTGCTTTGCAAAACTATTAACACCAGTACAGAGAAGAGGGAAAACAAAACTCTCTTCATAGCTTTTTGAATTAATGTTTTTTGTTGCTGCCAGGCATGCTCCTGGCCCTCCTTATTCCAGTCCCAAGGACAGCAACTGTTGGACTCCTGAAGGATGAGAGAGACAGAGAAGCTTTTCTGTGCAATAACTATATGGCACAGAAGTGCTGTGATCCATTAGTCAGCACAGCTGCTCCACAAAATAGCCAATACTCTGAGTGTAACAGAACAAATTGCACATAACCAAAAAATACCTACAGCATACATCAAACCAAAGTGACTCAAATGTCCCTTGCAGCGCTTTGGGGTGCTAATAGCCCTGCAACAAATGCCTCATCCAGTGTAAAGGCCTTGAACACCCATCTTAGGGCAGGTCAGGATTTTTGTATTTTGTTTGTGCCTCTTTCCACACTAACTGAGATGAAAAAGTTGTGTGGTCACGTTGCTGAGGTCTGCTGTGTGCCAGCAGGTATTCTGATGTTTAGAGCTGCCTGCACACAGCAGGGAACTAGGAACTATGGAGATTAATTTCTACTTTGTCACTGACACTCCAAATGCACCAAGTCATTTATCATGGGGATCTGCTTTCTGATTTCTTCATAGCTACACAGTGCCCATATGTGTGAGCGCTGTGGTGCGACTGCTTAAAGGGATGTTAAAACAAAGGCGAGGCACGTGGTGGAGGAAACTTGCAGGGTTTGCCCTGTGAGACTAACGGCTGCTTAAATAAATATGTCTTAACACAGCTGAGGCTTGGCAAACAGTGTCTCTGGCAAACACGGAGGGAGGAAGTTCTTCAGGGTCTGGCTTTTCAAGGAGGGAGATTCCTCTGCTGGCTGGGAGCCTCCAGCAAGGCCAAGAGCCGAGGCACAGAGCTGGCCAGTGACTGGGGGAGGTGGAGAGGATGCTGCAGATTCACCAGGCAGCCCTGAGCTTCTGCACTGGGCTGCAGACTGAGGAAGAAGGAGCAGGACAGAAGAACCAGGTGCATTAGAAAATCCTGCTGAAACTTGCTCGCCCTGGTGCTGGGTACCAAGGCCTCAGCTCTGTTAGAGGACAAGGACTGTGTAGGGCATTAAGTGGACTCCCTTCTCAGCAGGGGTGAGATTTGTGGAGCAAATCTTTCTACTTGCAGAGCTCAGCCCTTTCTCCTCATTCAACTGGAACCAGAAGTAGAAAGCTGCTGGCTTTCCCACAGGGGCTGCAAAGTGGCAGGCTGTGTCAGCTGAGCAGCCCATTTTGACTGCAGTTAGCTCCTGAGCAGGGTGCCACAGTGGTGGAAGAACATGAGTTAGTGGCTGGAAGGTCCCCTTTGCTGTGAGAGGCATGGAAGAAAACAGTGCTGTATGCCCTCCAGCTGGACTTGCTGTCAGGACTGAACAGACTGCCATTTCTGTTTGTGCTGATGAGGAATTTGCCTCTATGTGGACACTATTTTCATATGTAGAGACACTGGGCTGGAGCTCATCAAGACTGGAACCTGATCTCTACTTTGATTGCATTGGCAGTGGCATTGAAAATAACCTGCCCTGCCTATGCAAGAAGGGCATAGGTTCCCTCCTGTCAGACTGTGGGTGTGGTGCACTCTCCAAGGCTGCTCATCTCTTGACTTCTTGTTCTACTAAGACTGCAGCAGAGACCAGCTAATGCCAACTGTGGGGCAGTCACTTTATGAGGAGGCACCAAAACTTTTCAGTCTGAGCCTCAACTCCATTAATTGGGAGTATCCTGTCATGTGAGAACAGTGATTGCCAACTGCCTGGATTTATTGCATATTCACCTTGTCTGGTGCATATGCAATGATAAGGGCAGGGAGAAGAGGTAAAGCTTCTCCTTCCCTTTAGTGGCTCCTTCTGCTCAAGGTAAGTGCTGTAGCAGCCTGGTAGCATCTTGCAGAGAGGATTCCAGGTTGGAAGAAAATGCAGGAGTGCCGAGTCTGCATTGGCATGGTTGCAATGCTAGGTGGAATTAAAATGTGGGCATAGAGTGGGTTTAGTCTCAGAAATATGGTGTCCCTCATCCCATCAGTTCTGGGTCCAGGCTCACTGTGCAAAAGATTTTGAGGAGGTTTAGTCATCCAGAGTGAGATGGAACCTGATGTTTTTGCACAAGGAATGTTTGTGAGCCTCCAGCTCAGTGCATACCTGGTATGTGGGTAGGTTAGGCTGGAAAGAATTCATTGAGGTTAAGAACTGTCTGTTTTCATTTTCTCCTGAAATGAGTAAAAATGTCATAGAATCATACAATGGTTTAGTCTGGAAGGGACCTTAAAGATCATCTACTTCCAGCCCCCTTGCCATAGGTAGAGACACCTGCAACTAGATGAGGCTGAAATACGTAGTTACGATTTTGAGCATGAAATGATGTAACCGTGATATTCTTCAAAAGTGTTTTAAAAACAGAGGTTTTACTGTCTTCAGAAGGGTTAACCGCAGAGTAGCCACAGAAGTGATTTTGTTGGGTTTTTTTTCCCAAAATGTAGCATTCCTGGACACTTTACTGAAGTGTTACAATGTGAATACAGCAAATTACTTCATTGCAAAATTGATCGTGAGTTGTTACTGCTTCATTCATTGCAATTTCAGTGAGTGCTATTGGAGTTTCTAAAATATATTGCTCTGTGCATAACTTTTAAGTCACTAATGATGAGAAAAATTACCTGGGAAATTAGAGTCAGTGGAGTATTATTGATGGTTCATTTGTCAGATTTCTGCAAAACCTTTGTCTAAATAATTTGGTGAACAATTTTCTCTTTATTCTTGAGTCTTTTGAAGCTTTTCCATTTCATTGTTGTCAGAGATGGGGCTGTCCTTGGAGATTCAAGGCCAGCATATTCAGTCTACATTGGCCATGTATCAGCCAATATCAGCCTGCTGTGCAGAAGCAGCCTAATGACATCTTCACCTTCTGACAAACAGTGCCAAGTGTGCTAGCATCATTATTTTGTGATGTTTTCCATTCTGATTCACACTGAAGAAAGCACAGCTCCTCCCCTCAGAAAGGCAAATGTCTGGAGAGTAGAACTGAGCTGAAATTCAGCCCTAATAAAAACGGGCAATGAGACTGTATGCAGTGAAGTGTTCAGTTGTCTTTCTCTAGTTGGCTTTAGCTCTTGAATCAGTACTGTCTGCTCTGCAGAAGGGACCTGCAGGTATCCAGAACATGAGAAAAAAGTAGCCTGTTGATGGGCTTACCCTCTGTGATTCTGCTGTTCCTGCAGCACTGACAGAATGATGCCATTGCTGCTGCAGGAGAGCTGATTGCCCACATTGTGAAGTGAGATCCAGCACTGATTTCTAAGCTCCTCAGAGGGAGAGGTGTTACAGCTGGTGTTGTGTGTGTTCTTATCCACTGCTGATGGCATTGGTGGTTAGATTTCTTTGACTTTATAGATGTGATAAGATAAAAAATAGGAAGAGACCACAGCAGACTTTGCAATCTCCATCCTAAAAACGTTGGAAGCTTTCTGCCTTATAATAATCCTCAGGAGTTCACAGCTCATATGCAGATACCTGCAGGATCTGAGGAGGTACCACTTAGTAGAATTCTGTGGGGACAAGGCAGGCGTGATTTTGCTTTGAATTTTAGGAGGGCTTGGGTCTTAATAGGATAAGGGTTGTCAGATATGTCAGGAGTTAGGGTGGTCTCTGGGTCCCCATCTTTCTTCTTCCCTTCTCTGGTGGTCTTATACTGATCCTGTTCCAGGATGAGAGAGTGATGGGAGTGTGTGTGTGTCTGTGTCTGTGTGTGCATGTGTTTGATGGCAGCTTATCAAAGTGCTCCTGTGTCCTGCTGAGGCAGGACTTAGTGTGGGGCTGCACTTACTCTTGTGACCTCACTGCTCCAAGGCTTACCTGGAGCCACAGCTATTCTCTCCCACTGTCAGCCAGTGAATTTACAATCCTGATCATTGCAACTGACCATATGTACTTGATCACAGAAGCAGCCTTACCTTTAGTATGATGAGCTGCTTTCTTGCTTCCACAGTCCTCTCCCCTTAAATATCTTGTGTTTTACAGTTTGTGAAACCTGATGATTTTTCTGTGGGATTTTCACTCTGCCAATGCTACTCTTTCATTTCTGATGGCAACATTCCCATATCAATAGCTGTATAACTAGCTTGCTGCCTTTTTCTTTTGTCTCCTTTTTTTTCTCCAGGAGCTGTTAGTTAATTCTGGATAAACATCATCCACCAAAGAGCAGAGGACAGGGACCACAGACGCCCTGGAAGCCCCAGCATCCTTCTGGACAGACACTGACTAAAACCAGTGCCTTCTGCCCTCCATGACCAAGACAATACAACATGATTCCTCTTCTAACTGCCTGCATGTGTCAGTCTCTGTGAATGTTCCTGGAGAAAGGTCTCAGGAGTGGGGATGATTTTCATTGTTTTGCAATGTAAAGAATTGTGTTGACCTCAGGTGCTTCCAGCACAGCTTGTAGCTTGGGGTTTTGCCCCAACATAAGCCTGGTTCATCTAGTTCTAACTTTGGTTTCACCAACCTACATAGGAGTTTCAAGAGCTGTTGCTTCTGTTTGTTTGCTCTGGAGAAAGAAGTATTTGGAAGTAACCCTGAGTAGCTTGTTAGGATTAACTGTTCCTAGCATGCTGCCATTGGTTACACCAGCAGGCACATTCCTTCCCTTCCAAGGTTCCCTCCTAAACAATAAAGTGTTTAACGGTGACTATGTGCTGTGAGATACTTTCAGTCCCATGAGTTTGTAAACTGCTGTTTTCTGCCTATTGCCAGTGCCAACAAAAACTCCAAATGAGTGTGAGGAAAGCAGTATTTCAAGGCACAGTTTATAAATCACAAAACTTGTTCATTTTGGTCCCAGGGTGACTGGCTTGTTTGGAAGTACTTGGTTGCAAAGTCCTGGCTGAAGGGAACTGGTGGTGGGGAATCATACTGGAAAAACCTTTGCCTGCTGGCTGCAAAGCCCAAGTTATCTTTCTTTTCATGAGCTCTTGTGTGCAGTTCCTGCTGTGTCTGCCATAAACCACCATCCCTTTCATCTTTGTGCTCTGTGTTGAGCCCTCTCCTTGCTGCCTGAGGAATGGAGGAAGCTGGGTGCATCTGGAATCTTATTCTCCTAGAGGTAGGTGTGGCCGAATTGCAAAAGACCTGTCAGCAAACCAGGGGAGCAGGTCCAGTTTGGTAACAAAATTCCTTTTCTCTGGCTAGAGCTTCTCTATCTGGCAGCATTAGTTTCCTCTGTCCTCTCTGACTGTATCTGACAATTTTTGAAGAATGTGAACATGGATTTTTGGAGGTCGTGTCAGAGTTTAATGCAGTGTTTATGAAAATGGATGAGGGGGGCTGAGAATTGTTTTCTGTGTTATATTCTGCTTTGTCTCTTTTTTCTTTAGACAGCAACTTAGTGCTTTACATCTTCATTAAAGCAACAAAATGCCTTTCCTTCTTATTGAGAGCTGATGCCACAACACTTTTCATCTTCAGAAGTGATGTTTGCTTATGCATGCCTTATCTTTGTTAGTCTCAGATCTTGCAAAAATTCCAGCTCTGCATCTTTGTGTAGGTCAAACTTGCTGACCCCAAGGGAGGAAGAGCAAGTTTTCCAAAACAAAGTAGGACAAATAGTGCCCTCAGATCTGTTGGATCAGGACTGGGTGGGCTTTTGCTGCTGTTGCCATGCCAGCTTTTGGATCTGCTTGGGATAGCCGCAGAACATCTGACTGTGCAGGCAGAGATTTAGAGCACCAAGGTCTGTCCCTGACTAGGTTTGAAATTATTGTTGGTCTGAAGAGAAAGGTATGTATTTTGTCTCTTCCTCATTTTCCTCTTGCCCCTATCCAGCATTGCCTTTGGCATGAGTAATTTGCATATTATTATTTCAGCTGCCCTAAATTGGGGGGGACTATGATGCCAGGGCTGATTATTTGGCAGTGCTGGGCAATTTTCTCTGTTAGGCAACTGTAATACATTTTCATGTTCTTCTATAATGAGCTTTATTTACCAAATTGGCAATTCCTCTGTTGAGAAATAACTGATTACAGCATTCAGTGAGTTGCTGTCATCTCAAGATATGCAGGTGTCTGTGGAACATAAACAGATGTGATCATTCAGACAGTGAACTCGACAGAGGGTAGGGGGGGAAAATCAGCCATAAAATCATAAATGTAACAGCTACAGCTAATGCTGGCCAGGTGCATTGCGGCTGTTTGCAGCCCACCAAGGACAAAGTGGCACTCAAAGGCCATCCAGTACCTCCAGATGAGGAACTGCTTGATTGTTAGCTGAAAATACACCTCTTACCTGTCACTGCACTTCAATACTGGCTTGCCTGACTCTGTCTCCCAAAGTTTCTGAGGACAGACATTCATTTGTCGTGCAGCCTTGAAGTGAGAAACTTCTCTGTCCTGCTATGTTGGGTTTGATTTTAGCTTACTCTATGCTGAATGTCTACAAACTTCTTAGTGATCATGTCCATGGGGACTGTGGTTCCATCTGCCTTTCAGGCAGTCCCTTTCCTTGGGTGTTTCCTAGTGGCCAGGAGCAGTTTTGTTGCT
The DNA here is from genome assembly GCA_013400855.1 of Buphagus erythrorhynchus. Taxonomy (NCBI): domain Eukaryota; kingdom Metazoa; phylum Chordata; class Aves; order Passeriformes; family Sturnidae; genus Buphagus; species Buphagus erythrorhynchus. The sequence continues at coordinate 9,825 of VZTT01046500.1, read as the reverse complement.
GCTGTTGCCCTAATCACCAGCTCAGACAGCCTGCAGGAAAATATGATCACCAGGGATGTCAATAGGAAACTGCTGAAGATGAAGTTCAGTTGCAGAGTCTCAGCTGCTATCCAAGTAAAAAATATACAGGTAACACTGCTTCTTGAGAGAATGTTTTCTCTTCTCCCTCATCTTTTCTGCTCCTGTGGTACCAAGGCCCTTTTAAAGAAGGAAGAAGTCCTGCACCTTCTCCTAGGCTCCCTCTCCTTATGTTTCTCCTTGACTGCTTGTTGGATATTCAGAGCAATTTTTTTTTCTGTGCAAGATTGTGACAGCAGGTGTCAGTTATGCTCCAGAGTGGCAGAGATCATTATTCCTGGAGCCTGGTGTCCAGTGTTGAATAGATGTTCTTTCCACACCGCTACCACCACAGCTGGCATTAATGGACAACTAGGACAGCAGGATAAACAAGGTCTAAATCTATTGTGGAAGCTGAATTAGAGGCAGTTTCCTCCAAAGGCAACTTCGAGGTGGGGTAGAGGCAGCCAGCCACGCTGCTGTCTGTGCTGCATGAGCTGGGTAAAAAGCAGCTCTTTTGTGACCAGAAATATCTGTGACCTGTTTCACCAACTAAAACCAAACCTGCCCATGGCCAGGTACAGCTTGGGCACAGTGCTCCTTTCCACTGAGCAGTGCATGTCCATTTTGCTTGCCTAGTTATTGCAGTTCTCTGCAAACTGGGTAATTTTGTGTACAAATGCATCCGGTGATTCGGATGCAGTGCACACAATTGTGGTAATTTCGTGTGAAAATACAGCTTACAGAGTGCCTGCTTTAAGAGTATGAATTGTTTTAAAACTTGCCAGATGAATGGAAAGAACAACCTTTTTATTCATGCATAATTTCTTTGCATTGCAGGAAGGGAAAAGAACAAAACCAGAGAAGTTAGAGAAGATACAGGAAATAACAGAACTGATAAAAATTTTCCAGTAGGCCTTGATAGCTTTGTAAATGAAACATTCAACAAGCAGCACTTTGAGTTTCCAGTGTGCAAGAGCATCACTGGCACTTGAAGCACCAAATTTGTGATCTTGCATAAAAACTCAACTCGTTGCCTCCTGCTGTTAATATTTCACACTTGACTTTGGAAGATGCTTTATCTAATATCCTCTCTGCATTTAGGCAGCTACCTTCTCTGCCTTGTCCATAACAGGAGAGGCTGGAGGAGGAAGGCAATTGCCAAGAGTGTCTGTAATCTATGTAGGAGGGTTTTGTGTAGCTGTAGGGGGAGAAGAGTAAGTCTCATTTCCTATTTTATAGTCTGCTGAGTCCTGTGATCTCATGCTGTGTGCTCCTTTTCCAAGCAGAATTTTTCAATTTGTCTTTCAAGTTGTTGTTATTTTTTATTTCCAAACTGGTTAAAAGTGTTTGTCTGTGACTTGTTGATAAATTGTTTGTGTCTGACTCCCTCAGGTGCTTCAGTGCCAGTCTTGTATGTGTCTCCAGACCACCTTTTTCTTCTCCTGTCTTGTGCCCCCACAGTGGGCTGTTGCATCCAGCACTGAAGTGTTATCGCTTTTTTGGAACCCATGGGAGCCTGAAGGGCTGTTCAGTGTCCTGTGACATGTAACCCCACACCTGCTCCCTTTCATGGGGGTTTTATCCTTGTCCAGAGCTGGATGTGATGTTCCTGAACTGACTCACCTGCCTTCTCAGCCCTATCACTCTGCTCTTGGTGTGTGTTGGATCCTCCTCACTTCCTCTGTTCTCGATTCCTTGGGGGAGTGAAGGCTGATGTGGGCTGAAGTGATTGGGCTGTATCACCTTTGAGCTGAGGCTCTTCAGGCTGATAATGCTGCCCCTCCATCTCCCACTCTGGTGTGTCATTGTGCTGGCAGAGTGGTAGTTTTGCAGCCTGGGGCAAAGCCAGAGGAAGCAAATGGAGCAGCCACTGGTCTCAGGAGAGCTCCTTGTCAAAAGTGTGTCTTGGATTTAATGACACGTGTGCTCTTTCAGACTTTTTATAGAGGTCAGAGCATGGCATGAAACTTTCCTCTGTCGTCTTCCTAGGGAGAGCAGCACACAAACTTTTTCTTTCCAAGTTGAAATCAACTGTTCCCTCAGGGCGATATAACAAACTCCTCCTGTAGCTGATTTCCCCTTGTGAATGGCCTAAATTAGATGCTCTCCCTGGTTGCCCTCATTGGAATGGCTTGTGCTTTATCCAGCCATTTCATTTGTGCCATTTGCTACGAGATGTTGATAGCACTTGTCTGGTTCCTGCTGCCCTGTGTTGTTCTGTATGGGAGCTATTGCATGGCAGGCCTGCTGTCCCGGGGAGTTTAGGAGAAGAGGCAGCAGGGACCTGGAATCTTGTTTTGATTCCTACTTTGCACCCTCCTTTGTTTTCAGAAAGTGTTTTTAAAAATAATTTCTGGTATCTTTGGAGCAGGTTTGCTAATTGACATGAGTTGCAACAAAGCCCTTTGGTTCACTTGGATCTTTTTGAGGAGTTAGGATCTGCCTCCTTATGGATCCCTGAAAGCTTAGTTTCAGAATTCTTTTTGAATACTGAGTGGATATTGGAGTGACAGCTGCGGGGTAAATTGTCTTTATTCCCATCTAGTGCTAACATTTTTGGCAAACTGGTGTGTGCAATTCAGTCCTATACACTTCCTACTGCCTGCTCTATGGAATTTTAAAAAAAGTTACCTTCAGTGTTTAAGACCAGAAAACAGTTTGGAGTCACCCAGACACTCCAGCTGTGCCTTCTGCATGTGTATTATACATGAGCAGCTCTGCTGGAGTCTCTGGATGGGCATCTCCTCCTTGCCAGTGGGGCAGAGCTTTTGTGTTATTTAGTCCTTGAACTGTCTGAGTTAATCTCTCTAATGGCCAACAGTGGAGGACATGAGTGACACTCCCTCAGGAGGAATGAAAAGGATGTTATTTTTTCCCTCCTGTGACCTCTTGAACATCCTGCTGTACCCATTTTCTTGGTGGTGGAGTCCATCATCATAGTGAGTTTGATTTTTATTTTCTGTGAATGGGGAGTGCCACTGTAAGTCAGGATTAGCTAAACATAACATTAAAAATAAAGCACGGCTATTAATTTAATGGGTTCCTCGTTACAACCATCATAAAACAAGTAAACAGGAACTCTGCCAGTGCTGCCTGCAGTCCTCCTCCAAGTGGCTGAACCAAGGGAGAGATTTGAACTCTTGCCATTTGATAAAGCCATGTGCGAACATGGCTTTTTAAAAATTAATTCTTTACTTTTCCTTTAGTAGCCTTTCAACTGCTGAAGAAGTCTGGCCAGTGACTGCAGTGGAGCTTTGTGGCTCTTAATGAGACAGAGGGGAAATGCCAGTTCAGGACTTAGCTTAAATCATATCAGCCAAAATAAAAGATTACAAAAGGCAGAGGAATTGGTCTTTGTGGACTGCCTCACTGAAACAGCCTTTGTAGTCCCTTTAATCCTTACCTACTTATTTTTCTTTTGCAAAGGAAAATAAGTAAATTTTGTATTGGGACTTTTTCCCCTGTACTCTTTACCTTCCAGAGTGCTCTTGCCAGCTATTGGCAACTTCCTTGGATTGGAATTTACTGGATTAAATGGTTCACACTGTGGGTCTGTGGTGGGCACATAGACTGGGTGCCTGCTCCCAAGTACAGTTCTGTCACTGCATCTCAGTGGGAAGGCACACACAGGTGTCCAAACAGAGTGTAAGCTGAAAGCAGTAGAATTATCTGTGTGCTGGGCTTCTTCCAGACCTAAATCAGGTGCTTGTGCAGTGCTTTGGGGTCTTTAAGTTAAGGAGGTTACAAAAAGAGAAAATACTCATCCATTTGTTTGAAGACTCCATTCTAGTTATTTTTATATTGTACCTTCTGGTATCCTGAAGTTTACATTCCCAAACTGGAGGGTGGTTTACAAAATGGAATATCCACAGTAATGTATTTAATATCCAGCTATGAAGCCTCAGTGACAGCTGCTGGTTCCACCCAGCTGCTGGTTGGCCACATTAATCTGTGCTAAGAAAAAGAAACTTCGCTGTCTGAAGGTAAGGGTTGGCATTTAGTCTCTGACCAGACAGATAAAGAAGAGGGTTCATACTTCAGAGTCTAAGCTGATTATCTTTGTGAAAGTACCCTCAGCCAGCAGGCTCTGACTCCTCAGCTTCTCAGAAGACAAAGCAGATGTCCTCTTCTGAGGCTGCAGGTGGTCCTGTATTGCTCACTGCTGATCCAAAGCTCAAGGAGTCTTATTTGAGGCTACTTTGAGGCATGAATGTGTTAGATCTCTCTAGCTTATAGGAATCCAGTGTTGACAGTATCCAAATGTAGCATCAGGAGAAAGAGATACATTTACTTCTTTGGGGCTGATGGGCTGATGTTTCAAAGTGTGGTTCTGCTGGGTAAAAAAACCTTCATTCAACACTGCAAGGAATTGTGCAGAAAAATGAGACCCACATGCATACCATAAATTTAAGGTAATTAATAGAATTCTTCTGACTGTGAACTTGGTCACTGCCAGCCAGTGCTTACCTCGTGGGATTGGAGGCCCAAACTCAGCTCTCTGGAAGAACAAAGCACACCCTTTACAGGGAGGTTTTATTCAGTTGTACTGAAGAGAATTGTGCTCCAGATCTCTTTGCAGTCACCCCGAGACTGGGAGCTCTAACACTGCTACAGACCTTGCAGCACTCCTGAGCATGCAGATGACAACATAGTCACAGCTGTTCTCAGGAGGGAAGAATTCTGCCATTCTCAGCTTGAAAGAAAATTGGATTTTAATGAGGAGTACAAGGTGAAAACTTCTGAAACTTGAAAGCCTTTCACCATCCTTTGAGAATGTGGACCATGGAGCAAAAAGCATGAAAAGTGGCTCAGCCCTGCTCCTGCCCACAGGACTGCCCTGGGAGCAAGGCTCCCTGGGGAGAGCTCCTGGCTCTCCATGCTCTTCTTGCTCCATCTGGTCCACAAGAATTAGATCCCTTCCATCCAGCCTTATATTTTAGGGTTAAGTAATTTATAAACCAGTCTGCAATACTTCTTCTTTCTGCTGTATATCCCTACATATTCTCCCAAAAGTCCTTTCCAGCTTTTTAAAGTTACATCAAATCTCTACCTGCTGACTGCAGGAGAAGCACCTTTCCTCTCATGGTGTCTGTATGTCCAAACAGGCTGTGCCTGGCCCAAGGTTTTCCTTCCTATATTGAACCCTGGGGATTGAGTAGTTTATGGGAGTGAAGAGGAAGTGCTCAGGGAAAAGGAGTGGCTGAAAATGTACCTTTGACTCTTAACTTGGGAACTTAACTAATGGCCTTGATTCAGATTTTCTAAGGATTTTCCAAGCCCTGAAAATTTGTGTAACTGAGTATGGCAGATGAATCTCAGAGCTGTACAATAAATTAATGGATTTTTCCATGGACCTGAGCTCAGTGTATCAAGTAGTATAATGGTGTCCTTAGTCCAAACTTCTTAATGCAAAGTCATCTGTGATTTTGTAGCCCCTTACTGTTAGCAGAGGTACTCCCTACCCCAGGAGCAAGACAGGACTTCTGGAGAAGCCTTAGGTACTTTCTGCCTTCCCTAAAGCACTTTGCAGGGCACTGACTGTGGGCACATCTGTGCAAACTGAAAAGCAAACTGATCCTGCTGACTGCCTCATTTTACTTCCCCTGACAAGTAATTGAGTGGTTGCACTTTATTAATGCTAATGACTTTCTAGTTTGAGCTGTTAGTGTACAGTTTGATATTTATATTTATTTATTTGTAACATCCAGACTTTGTACTGTCTGGAGTAATCCTCGAGCTAATCTGATGCTGAGCCATTATTGTGACAATTGAGTCACAATACAATTTGACATTCATGCTGTACCTGGTGTAGCTAATTTATGTAACTCAATTTATAAATTACATAAATAGGTTACATAATTTACCACATACCTTGTACACTTCGCAGTAATATTCCCAGCTTGCAATTTAAACAATCTTTATACTGAGAATAATTTACACTGAAGACTCTTGAATAATTTTGCAATCTATTCCTGGACAGATAAGGAGTTGTGTTTGTTAAATAAACACTTGCTAGTGTTGATTTTAACTTACTAATCATCCTGTCCTGCTTCCCAGGCAATCTGTAGCCTGTCCTGGTTGATGCTCTGCTCTGCAGAGGTCCGTATCTTCAACTTCTGCCTTTCAGGAGCTGCTTGCCTGGGAATGATGAATTTTTCCTTCTGTCATCTAACTGAAACTTCAGTGCAGCTGGTTCTTGCTGGAAAACCAGCTCTGCTGGCTGCAGCCTCGTCCAAGAGTGCAGAACCTCGGCTTGTCCATTGCCCACCCAAGCACATGGGTGATGGTGGTGGTGGTGTGACCATGGTGAGGTGGGGCTGGAGGTGAGGAGGGGGCTTTGCACTGATCTGGGAGAGCTTGTGATGCAGGGGTAGAGGACACCTCCAAAGATGTTGTATGTGACAAGTCCTTGGGAAGTTTCTGCCTCACCCAGCTGGTGTTAGACAGGTCCTACTCCAGACCTTGTGGCACCAAGGTGTCAAAAGGAAGCAGTGCAGGCATCCTGTAACCTGTTTGTGATAGCACCTCCAGACATCTTTCAGGAAGCACCTTGGCCCCAAAACTCTGTGCTTTCCTCCAGGAGCAGCTCCTGGCGAGCAGCCCCAGCACTGGGACCCAGAGGAGGAGGATGATGCTGTCCATCACCCCTTGTTTGAGAGGCCTGTGGGCCCATTTCCATCATTCCTGGTCCCTGGGGTTATGTGAGTGGCCATTGTGTGACTGGCAGGTGTAAGCCTGGGTGTCTGGCAGTGCCAGGAGGCAATGCTGCTCCTTACAGCTGGGCACAGTGTTGACCTGCTGGTAGTGTTTCCAGAGGTCCTGCTCTCCAAATCTGCCACTTCCTGTCTTTTGGAGTCCAGGCTGTGGCCAAACAGCTCGCACATGCCAGCAGCAGAGAAGAGAGGCACTGGAGCAAGGACCTGGAGGCAGGTGCTCATGCTAACATCAGCATCACCTTTTCTTTCCTTTCCTTTCCTTGTCCTGTCACTTTTCATCCTGCTGCCACTGCCTGGATCCTCCACTTTCCCCAGGAGGGGCCAGTGGTGACAAAGACCATTAATTTTGTGACAGCTGCTTCAAACCCCCATCAGACCCCCAAGCTGTCACCCTGTGATTGATGCCTCTGAGCACCACAGATACCAAACCTGCAAACAAAATATTTAGGAGTGTGGGGATGGAGGCTGTCTCGCAGTCCTGGCAGCCACCATGGCCACCAGCTACCTCCCACTCAACACTCACCCCTTCCCTGTGCCCTGCTGGGAGAAATGTCCCCTCCTTGAGCTCCCTGGTATCTGGGGGACCACTGCTCTCCCCAGCTCTGCCTTTGCTCCTCCCAGTCTGTGTCCCAGTCAGAGCCAGCAAATGAGCTGTTATGTGCACACAATCCTAGGACATGCACGAGCCAGACCCATGCACCCTAAACTTGTGTGGGCAGACCCTGACCTGGCCGGCTCCTGTAATTATCTCCTGCAAGGCAAAACAATTAGGAGTTTCTGCTCTCCTCTCCCTCCCTTCCTCCTTCCTCTTCATTGTTCTTGGCAAAAAAAGGTTAATTAAACTCAGAAAATATCGCTTTTCTCTCCCCTCCTAAGCATGAGACTTAATTTTCTCTTTATATTTGTATTTAATTAATTCCTGCAAAGGCTCTGACTATATTTTTTGGTATAATTTCTTTCTTTGTCTCTCTCATTGTTAATCCTTGCATATTCAGTTTTTCTCCTCCCTTTTCCCCTAGATTTGAAATTCTATTACCATTTCAGAAGGCAGGCGTTTGAAGAGAAAATTGAATACCCGTCCAGTCTTGATAAGAAGGGACATTTGGTACTAACGGTAATTTGTGAAGCAGATTTCCTCACACCCCGTGGTTGGTCCCCACCTTTCTCTCCATGTTTGCTGTGGATGATGTGCGTGTGCCATAGGGGCGTGGGGATGTCACAGCGTTTTGCAGCCTTTATGTCCCGGGATTACTGCATCAGGGCTATAATGCCCTGGCAGCCGCCTGTGGGGATGGGGTGACATGGTGACATTCTGTGTCTGACACCTCCCAGGCGCCTTCACATCCCTCAGGAGCCGACCCTGCACCCCTACTTTGTTCTTTTTGCTCAGGGGTCATGCCTATCGTATTGTCCCCATGGTTTTAGGGGAAGCTGTGTTGTTTTCAGGAGAGCTCCTCTTCCCAGCTCCAGGACTATCCTCGGTGCCAGCAGGAGCGGGAGCAGCTGCCCTCAGCCTCCCTGTGCAGAGCATGAAGGGTCATTCTCGGGCTGTGGCTGCTGGGATGCGCTGGCCTGGGTAACGCATCCACACCGGCATGTGGGGGCTGTGCACCCGGGGTCCTGCAGCTCCTCCGTCTCAGCCGTGCCCCTTGTGCCCTTCCCCGCCTTGCCCTCGCACCTGGTGTGAGGTGCATGGTGCTGAGCTTCGGGCATCTGCTGACGTTGGGAAAACAGGTCTGGGCATTTATGGTGGCTTTTCTCCCCGCTCTGGGCTCCCTGTCACCTCCTGTCGCCTCTCCCGCTCGGGGCATCCCGCTCTGGTCCCCAGCACCCCGCGCTGCCGAGGGATGCGGAGCGCCCCGAGCGCCCGCGGGGCCGGTTCCGCAGCGCGGCCCGGGGTCCGAGCGTCCGTCGGTCCGTCCCCTCGGTCCGTCCCCTCTGTCCGTCCCCTCTGTCCGTCCCTCGCTCCGTCCCTCTGTCCGTCCCCTCGCTCCGTCCCTCTATCCATCCCTGTGTCCGTCCCTCGCTCCATCCCTCTGTCCGTCCCTCTGTCCGTCCCTCGATCCATCCCTCTGTCCGTCCCTCTGTCCGTCCCTCGATCCATCCCTCTGTCCGTCCCTCGCTCCGTCCCTCTGTCCGTCCCTCGGTGCCAGCAGCAGCAGCAGGTGGCACTGTCGGCCCGCGCTGTCGCCGCCGCTCCATCCGGCCGGGGCCGGGGCCGGGCGGGTCCCCCGCTGCCCTGGGCGGGCACATCTCGGTCGGAGTCCCGGCCGAGCCGGGCGCTGCTCGCCTGGTGCAGGACTAGCAGCGGCCCCTCGAGTGTGCCGAGGGGATGGAACGGGCTCCCGGCAGCGTCTGGGTGATGCCCATGACGGCTTGGACTGAGCTGAAGTGAAATATTCTCTGTTTCCTTCTCCGAAAGAGAGACTCCCTGGGCAGCCTGTTCTAATGCTTGACAGCCCTTTCAGTGAAAAATTTTCCCCCATATCTAATCTAAACCTCCCCTGGCACAAGTGACTCTGTTTCCTCTTGTTCTGTCACTCGTTACCTGGGAGAAGAGACTGATCCCCACCTGGCTACAAGCTCCTTTCAGGTAGGTGTAGAGAGAAAAAAAGATCCTGGTGTTGCTGCCCCAGAAGTGCCCAACCTGAGCTGTACAGCCACTGTGGCCACTGGTGTGTCTGTGGCTCCAGAGAACCCCTGCACAGGGCTGGGTGTTGGGCCCTGTTTGGTGTCATGCTGGGGCTGGAGGGTCCTGGATCCCAGCAGGGAAGGACCATGATGTCCATGGACCTGGAATTTCCAACAGGAGCCCCAGGGAGAACTCCCCATCCTGGCACAGCCGTGCCCCTGGAGTGGAATAGGTGTGACATGACGGGGAGCTGAGGCTGGATATGAGTTTTTTCTGAAGAAATCTTTAAGTCCAGGGGCAGCAGCCTGCGGGTGGAGAGCATGGGGGTGACTGCTGAAGCTGCAGAGCCCTCAGGGAGCAGCATTCTCCCCACCTCCCTTGCTGCTGGGTAAATCATGACGGCTTGGACTGAGCTGA
>VZTT01046497.1:3998-28417 GCA_013400855.1 Buphagus erythrorhynchus | reverse complement strand
TAAAGACATCAGCTTTCCTCTCACTACTCAGGGCAGGGCTGTTGTAACATAATGGTCTTCAAGATCCCTTCCCACCGAGGCCATTCTGTGATTCTTCCTTACCTCCCATAACCATTTCCCAGGCTCTGGTCCTTTCTTACTTGTAGCACTTTGAACTTTCTGGGGATTAAAAAAAAAAAATCCCCACCGTGCCCTGTTTTTCAGCTCTGTGCAGGGTCTCAGCTGGTCTGTGCTGGAGGCAGTGATGGCAGGGATGGGGCAGGTGGGCACAGGGTGCCCAAGGCTTGGAGCATCCATGGCAGCGTGGTTCCCATTCTCTGGTCTGAGAAGGGGCCAGGACCTTTCCTGTGGCAGGACTGCTGAGCTAGGGCAGCCAGGCTGCAAGGGCAAGGCTTGGAGAAAAGCACTGCTTGAGGCCATGGCTAACCCGAATTCTCCATGTGGATTTGTTTCCTTCCTGTAAGCATATGGGACAGATGTAGAAAAGTCCAGACCATATTTAAGCTTAAATCAATTTACTGCAATTATCTAAAACATTAAAAATGTGCATATATTGTCAAAAGAGGGTGTGAAATATGCCTCTTGTCAGTGCATTTGCTTAGGGTGCTGCAGTGCAAATTCATCCTGGAACCAGCTCCCTACTGCACCAGCAATAAAAGATCGAAGAGGGAAGTTCAGTGTTTGTACTTGTTCATTTTCACCGACTTAAGCAAAAAACTGCCAGTCATGTCAAATTAAATTATATGGTTTTGTATTTCCATTATATTTATATTGCACTGTATTACTGTAGTTGAATTAGACTATTTTCCATGGGGTCTGGGCTGCGACTACTGAATTTAACTCACTTTATGCAAGAGCTCCCCTTAATTAGACTTGAGCTGAGAGCAGAATTGCTTTGACTAATGCTGCAGACCACTATGGCAGCAGAATACCACAGGCTCTTAAATTACTTCAAAAGAGATATTCACTGTCTAAACAGCTGGAACTGGATGGACAATTCCAGAAATCCTTCTTAGTGAGCACCTCGACCCTGGGGAGACAGCCAACCCTTACCAATGAGCCTGGCTGGACTGGCTCCTTCCCCAGCTCCTTCACCCTTCACTTCTTCACAGGTTCCAGGCTTCTCACAGTAGGATTTCTGGGAGTCCCTGCACTGTTCCTGGAAATGAGGACTGTGGGAGTTGTTGTTTTGGTGTCTGTGCCTCTTTCCTAAACTTGTCAACAGCCCTTGATGCCTCCAGAGGCCAAGTTAACAAGCAAGGGCATCAATAGGAGCATTGCCTTGATCACAAATGTGTCATCAGTTCAATAACAACAAACAATTCTCACATTCCATCATGAAAAATACATTGTTCTCTGGGAGTTTATAATATTCAGAAACAACACTTATGTAGCAGAATATCCTCCAGCCAGTGTAATAGATATTCACTGGGCATCAATAGAAATCTCCAAAAAATTACTTATTTTGAACTTCTGTACAGGAATGTTTGAAAGTAATTTAATTTTATTCCTATTTATTTAACCCTCCTCTTTTCCCACTCACCTGTCTCTCTGCTATCACATGCTTACTGACTTTCCCAGTTCCTCCTTATTATGGGACAAAGCTTTAGAGGCAATTTAACCAGTATGAATCACAGGTGGGTTTTCCCCTTGTTTTTATGCTTTTTCCTTAAGGATGTTCTTGGGCTGTTTTATTTTGCAAGAGAGCTCAAAACCCAGCAAGTGACAGTGGGAGTTGTGGAAATTGTGAATGTTCATGCTATCCATGCTGGCAATATCAGCATTGAAGCAACCATCCCTTTGCACAAGTATTAGTAAATTATTTTAAGTCTTACCTTTTATAAAGGAAGGGTCATCTTCAGAAGGCAGACCATTTTCCACATGTGTAGGTAAGGATCTACACGAGCCATAGTTTATAGCCTAAGGAATACCAAACTTCAGATTATGTAAAGCAATATTCATCTGTTCTGAAAAACAGGAAAGGCATGAATGGTTGAGAATGATTGCTGATAATTCAGTGAAGAGAAAATTAATGTGAAAGAACTTGAATGAATCATTTAAACCCTGTCTTTTTTATCTTTTTTTTTTTTTTTTTTTTGGTCTGCTCCTTCTTGACTGGCCACATATAAATTGCTATAAAAATGAACGATCTCTGATATAAATGTAAATCAGGAAGAAATTCCTTAACTTAATCAAACTAACAAATGACACAAGAGCTTCCCCATTTGTCTAGGTTTTGTCAAAAGCTCTGCTATCACAGCTCCTCACCTAAATTAGGGAGGTGCTTACATGCATGCTGTGAGCATTCTCACTGCAGAGTATCTTAGTAGTAAAGAGCCAAACGCTGCACTAGTAGGTGAATGCTAACACCAGTTAGAAGCTGAGAGCTTGTTTTCTGAGGAAGGATGTAATTCCTTGGCAATTCCCAGAGCTGTTGATCAGCTGCAGAGGCAGAGTTCCTGGGGAGGTCTCAGTGGTGTGCAGCAGGAGCTTGGTGCACAGCACAGGAGCTGGCAGAGCAATGGCTCACATCCTCCAGCCCTTCTGGGGCCAGCAGGTCTGAGCAAACCCATTTGGCTTCCTTCGAGTCTTCCCCTGGCTGAGAGCTGGAGGATTTGCCCCAAAATGAGCAGAGCTGACTGGAGGCTGTTTCCCAACTCCACGGTGAGTTGTTCAGGCAGCAGCTGGCAGCAGGAGGGGTTTTGGGGTTTTGCCTGCACAGCGTGATCAGGAGCACACTAAAGGACATGGCTTAGCCCAGGTGATGCCTTGCCTTTCCTGGCACCTTTCTTGGTGGTGTTGATCAGCAGAAAGAAAGCCCTGATGAATTCTGTGGCTGTTCTGTCAGCAAAAATAAATAAATAAATAAATAAATAAATAAATAAATAAATAAATAAATGGAGTCGTATTCTGCACCAATTAATTAAACAAACTGATATGAATTCTGCTCTTAAATCGCACTTTGCATATCCATAATCTCTGCACTACATTTTATGTATACTTTACCCTTGGGTAAAAATTTGTGAGCATATAAATGCTTTCTCATATAATCTTGCTAAAGCACGCTCTTCCCTATAAATATTCATACCACTGCCAAAACATTTGCAAGCTTTCCCCAAAGGTGAAATATGTGTAATGTACTTTGCCTTCTGGGTATAAATATTATCCAATACATTTTGGTTAATATGAATACACTAATTATTCTTGTAACCCTTTTTAAAAGGGTCATCCTCATGATGTGAATTTTTTAAAAATGTAATTACAGTAATTGGATACTTAATCTAATTAAAATTGGCTTTATCTTTAATGGGAATTTTTCTAAAGAGGCAGGATGACAATTGACTTTCTGATAATCACTGTTTTCTTTCAGCTAGAAGATGCATTTAGTACAGTAAGAACCAGAGAATGTGGCCTGTTTACCACGTTAAACTACAGTTAAACTACAATTTTATCCATTACCAGGCAAAACTTCCACTTCACTTAGAAGTGAAAGTTCTTCAGGCTGAATTGATTTCATTGTGGCTCAGGTAGAGATAATTTAGGGAGTGTTTATTGTGCTGATTATGTTGCACAGAGGAAGGTGCCAGCTTCCCAAAGCCTGGCTCTGTTCAAGTTTGTAGGCACAGTCATGTTCAGTGAGCTGCCCTGTCTTTGGGAGGTGCACCTGGATGGACCCCAGCATGCTTGGGGTGCATGCAAATTCTCACTGACATCAGCAGAACTCTGGACAATTTGCATTATCTCCTGGGTTTATAATTCAGATCAACATTTCTGATGGGCTCTCTTAAAGGCACTTTCCATGCAGAGTGACAGGCAGGACTGCCACTGTTCAAAGGGGGAAAATTATTTTGAGTCCACACTACATCTTTTACTGTGGGAAGCCAAGGAGAACAAGCTGGGAGTTGTATGGGAAAGAGTGGAGAAGTGGATTCATGTTGCTGCCTTCAGATATCTGTGACATAAACAGGAACTGGAAGTGAAATTTGAGTAAAAAAAACACTTGGTTTTGATTGAAATACATGAAAATATCCAGAAAATAAGGCATGGTAAAATGTAAAATTTGAATAAGAAAACTAACCCAGCACCCAGGAACATGGGAGGCGTGCTTGGAGGTGGGGGGAAATCTTTCAGCACAACTAGAACCATTGCTTAGTAGGTTGGTAGGATGGTCAATGCTAATTATCACAGGGTGGCTCAGGAAAGGCCAAGAAAGCAGACAAAAATCTACAATGCCATCTCCTTTCAGATGAAAGCTGCAATAGAAACCTCTTTACTGCTAAAATCCTGTGATCAGAAAGCAGCTGTTCCTGGGTAACTTAATACTGGGGGCATTAAGTAAACGATCCTGCAAAATTCCTTGATGGGCAACCCGTTTTGTATTTAGGGTTATGCTTTGTAAAGAAACACCAAACTGCTGGAGCACTTGGTCATTCCCACCATCTCCTGTGGCCCACAACACTCCACACACCACATCCATTCTCATTTCTCAGCAAAATCATCTGATAACACAGAGCCATGCAGCCATTTCTACACTAAAACCAGGCATCTCAGCAGCACCCAAAGCCTCAAATTTAAAAGCTTGGTGGTTTTTGTACTAAACTTCTCTCTTGCTCTTGAAAAGTTTCTTTCAAGGTGAAAAATTTGGAAGCACAATTTCAGTTTTTCCAGGAGATGGCACTGCCACTACAGAAAATAGCTGAGTGGTTGAGCTGCTAAGGTGACTGTTCTGTAATTTGCCAGTTTAAAACTCATATGTAACAAGTTTTGATTTTTTTTTTTAATAGATGATCAGATAATTATACTTCAATGACTGTCAAAAGCAATAATGATAGCACTCATTACAAGTTTAAAGTGTGTCTGAATTCCCAAGGGCTCACAACAAGTATTAATTCATCTGAATGGAAACAGGAGACATAATTGGGCAGTAACTCATTTCTATCACATATAGTATATGCTATAATTAATTTTCACCTCACGTTTTCACTCTGGATGTTGAACTTCCCTCCTAACACCATCTCCTCTGACTGGGGCAAGTGCAGGTGTGGCAGGAGTTGCAGCAGCAGGCAAGTAGGCAGCAAACTCTGGGTTCAGTCTGAGGAAATGCCACAGCACATCTGGCAGCACTCAGCAAATCTGAAGGATAAAGCAGGTGAATAAATGTATTGAAAATTAATAAGGAACAGAGCACTGCACCAGATGCAGTGGCATGCTAAGTACATTGCTAAATAGATTGCAATATGCTAACTAGACTGTCTAAAATATATTCTTGCTTTCATGAACTCTGTGAGCTGATGCCTTTAATTTTCAGGTTGAGCTTGATTTCTGATTATTTTTGTCGCATCGTATATCAAGGATTTTGTATTATGATTACATGTGATTTACTAAAAATAACAGATCAATGAAAAGATGCAGAACTTACTGTGCTTCTCTTTCCATTCACTTATTATATTTTCATAAGTCTTTCATTACAAAAAAAAAGGCCTCTATTCACACTAGAAAGGCTACCTACCAGTTCAGTGAGAAGAAGGCAAGCAAAGAGTTATTCTACACCCTGCTAACATATTCATATAAAACTCATCCAATTTTGTTAAGACCTTTTGTGGAGAATCAAAAGTTAGCTAAGATTGTATTGTAATTCCTCTTCCTGACCTGAAAGTCACACAGCTGGATTCAAGTAGGCCAGAAATATGTGCTTTATAGAAGCACCTTGTGGCTGGGACTGTTTTTGAAGCTCTGAAAAGTTTATGCTGCTGACCCTGCCCCCCGTACCAACGACCGAGTCTCCAGTAGGACCTCGTGGCACAAGACAATTTGTCACAACTGTCAAATAGCTGGCAGAAGGAAAGATCCACCTTTTTTCATCCCTGCCAGCCCCCACGTTTCCCTTGTAACAGGGCAAGAGCTGCACACTGCTCATTAGACCCGAGAGATTCCTGTTCTGGGGGGCACGTCAAAATCTAAATACCCCGGAGGAAAATAATTTGCTGCTTGATCCAACAGCACCTTTTGAAGTCGGTGTAAAAATGTTCATTAGCATCAATGAGATTCAGATTAGATCCTTGTTTCATAGTCAGCAGTAATAGAACATAATTGGCTGCTCAACATCATATTTTGCAAATCATAGGAATTTGTGGAAAGCCATGTCAACAGCAGGCTCATTTGTTAGAGCAGCAGCAGCACCTCCAAACCTTTTTATAGCCTGACAGGCACAAATGTCCTATCATTTGCACCCCTCCTAGGTGGTGCTAAACTAGGTCCCAAACACCCCTTCACTGGTGGGTGCTGGTAGGAAGGAGTGATAATTTGCCATAATGGACACAAGAAGGAAATTAAGGCATGGCACAGTAACATTTTATACATGTAAATTTTAGCTCTCATTGTTAATGATGATGGTGAAGTAACTGGTAATAGTACTTTGCCTTACATACACGATAAAAACATCAGGAAATTAATGTACATTGCAGCTAATCTCTCCATTGTTTATCCCTTTTAATTTACTGCTTAGTCTTTACAAAAAAAAAAAAAAACCCTACATAAACAAGATATTTAAATAATAATTTTTCAAATATAACATTCCACTTATTAAACTGTGCATGAGATGAGTAGGCCAGGGTGACACTTAGAGCTAATCAACAGGAGCTCAGGTCCTATGGCTGATAACTCTCATGTTAGGGGAGAGGAAAAGATCACTTACCCTGATTTCTGACTGAGCAGTGCTTCCACCAGTCTCATGAAGGTCATGGCATGACTCTGCACTGGTGGCTAGGAGGATGGCTGGGCAGGGCTTGAAAACTGCACTTGGGTAGAGCCACCTGGATTTATATCCACTCAGGAAACAATTCAGCACTTGAATGAAAGAAATATTGTCATTTGGTACAAGCAATGCCAGCACAGGTGTCCCAGACTGTGTTATTCAGAGTACATGTGAGCAGCAATGAGCACCAAACAGGCCAGGTCATTGTGGAGTGTGGGGCACCAAAGCCAGCAAAAAGAACACAGCAGGTTCCTGTCATGTCTGAGAAACAGCCAAGTGTCAGGGGCAGAACATCTCTCATGCACACACCTGATAGCCTGCAAATGTCTGTAAAGCTCCAACCAGACCCTGGAAGAACACAGCCCCAAAAAAACTGATGGAGCTGGCAGCAAACTAGATGAATAAGACTGAGAGCATGCTCATAGTCACCCGTTGTCACCAAGGTAATTTTCACAAATAAAACCCTATACCTTTGAGTAGGCACGTGCACCTCCCACACAGGCTGAAGTGCAGCTTTGGGATGTGACTCAGTGCCAGCCTTCTCATTGCAGGAATACATGTGCAGCCCATCTCCATGCAGCACACCCATCCCTCTGCAGCCCCAGGTAGGGTTAGTCCCCAAAGGACAGCAGATTGAAGAGCAGAACATTAGCCAGGGTCTCAGGGGACTTGTTATTTCTGGGACAGTTACTCCCCACATGTCTTTACTGAAGTCATTCAGCCTCTCTTGTCTTTCATTTCTGCTTGGTTGGAATCTTCCAATTGCTACCAGGGCTTCAGCTGTAGTCCCCATTTTATATGTCTAAAGCTCAGTTGAAGCCTCGGGGCACACCACTATTGCTGCTACTGACAGATGGTTCCCACAAGTGAGGAAAAGAAGAATGCCATGAGTAATGGCTTGTTTTAGAAAGTGCCATTCTCAGAAACTGAAGAGACCCTCAAAGAGAGGCACTGGATCTACAACAGCACTGGGATGAAGGAAGATTCAAGGGCTTGGCAAAGAGAGTAGAAATGATAGCTTGTGATTTTTCAGTGATTGGCTGAGAAAACATTCAAGTTTAAATAATCTCTGGATGAGCAGCTGTAGGGACAGTTAATACAGAGTTCCCATTAAAAATCTCTCAAGAGATCTTGCAAGATTAAACAAAATTAGCTCAACAGCCCAAATTCTGTCTGCAACTCAGGCATCATCCAGTGAAATGAAAAAGCCCCTGAAGAACACAAGATCAGCCCAAGTGTGCCTCCCTGCCTGGCCCCTCACCAGCCCCTCCTGCCTGTCCTCCCTGCTCCCCCCAGCTCTGGTCCCAGCCACTCTCACAGCCCACTCTGAAGCCCATGGCTCTGCTCTCACACACATTACACACTGAAAAATGCCTGGAGAAAAGGCAGTTGCTTGATCCCACGAGGACCAAGGCTGGATGTGCCTGATACAAACTGCTATTGAAAACCTGGATGGCCAGGCACCTGCCTTTGGGGTAGGGATGGCTGTGAGGACTGTTTGGCTGCTACTGTTGGCTCACACAGCAGTGACAAATGATGACAGCATGAAAAAATAGAAGGAAAAAAAAGGAAAGAAAGTGAAAAAATCCCAGGGTTATTAGTGGGTATGAGCTGATGGTACAGGTTTGCCTTACTTTTCCCCATTACATCCTTAGGCTGTGCAGCAGACCATCAATCACATTGTGCCACAGCCTGTGATACAGCTACAGCAACAAGGCTCTTCTCCTGATGGCAGACACATCTCTGGTGGCACTGCTGCTGAA
This sequence comes from Buphagus erythrorhynchus, assembly GCA_013400855.1. Classification (NCBI taxonomy): domain Eukaryota; kingdom Metazoa; phylum Chordata; class Aves; order Passeriformes; family Sturnidae; genus Buphagus; species Buphagus erythrorhynchus. The sequence goes on along the minus strand of VZTT01046497.1, from coordinate 19,900 downwards.
CTGGGGGCAGCAGATCTGCGAGCCACAGCTCTGCAGCGTGCCCAGCTCATCGAACACACTGGCCAAAGTTTTTATGCCAGTCATTCCTGCTTGCATTTGGCAAACCCTGGCATTGCCAAGTGCCTGCACCTGCAAATAATTCCCTGGGAGTTGCTGGTGCAGCTTGGAGCTCAGCAGCCCCTCTGCTGGTCCATTAACTCTGGGAGATGTTTATTATGAAGCAAGAACTTATTCAACCAAATCTCACAACAAATAGAAAACATAAGAAAAATATTAGGTCAGCACTCGGTAAAAGAGTAAAGAATGTGCTGTTTAGCAGGGTAGGTCTCAGTGCTGTTTAATTCATGTAAAAAGCAGTTGCAGGAGGAGACCTGACTGCACAGCTACAGGGCACTGCTTTAGGCAGACTTTTCCTCTCTGGTCTATGAGAATACTTCTGTGGGAGTTGCTCACCTGTGCTTCAGTCATTGGAAATGCAAAGCTAGGTCTCTTAAACCTCACCAAAACCCAGGGGGATTTAGGCTAAGGAGTCCTGTGTGTCTGAGGACATTGAGGCGCCTCAGTCTGGCTGGCTGGCAGGTTGGGGTGTGGGATGCAGTGCCAGATCCATCCTGCTGCACTGGTACACAGTCCAAGATGTGGTGCAGCCTCTCCAGGAGTGCATCCACACACATCCATCTTCAGTAAGGGACAGTTTATAGATCGAAACAGAGGATAATGGGAGGACGGTCATTTAAATCAAAGCAGTTAATTGCACGTAAGGATTCCTACCATCCTCTTAGTTTCCTAATTGCTAATATACTTAACACTGATTTTATCAATAGTCCATGATATATAAAATTACTTCATATCAGCTCATTAGTTAATTAATTATAGGAAGGACACACACATCAAAGCCAAACATAGACTGAGGACCCAAACTTCTCCTTGAGCACAAGGAGCAGCTCTAGTGCAGTGGTGCCAATTCCCACTGCTCTGTGTGTTTTTCCAGGTAGTTATTCACAGCAATGCAATTTTGCAAAGGACAGGTAAGGAGGAGATGTGGCCACCATGCCAGGATCAGCCTGTCATTTCAGCTTTTTGAGACTTTATCTTCAGGGAAAAAGAGGTACCTGGGTAAACCACAGGTCAGAGTTGCATTCAGCAGATCAATGGCTTAGAGAAAGTACAGAATTAAAATTTTTATATATATATATATACACCATTACCATTTTTCATTTTTTGAACCTCCTCCAAAGAGCTGAATGAGTGTGCTAAGAAATGGGATATAAAGTTAATTTTTCTATGAGAGTATCACACTACAACAACAGAGAAAAATATTAGTTATAATTAGACAAGCACTCTAAACTGTATTCAGTGACTGCCTTCTCTATTGCTGGCTTTGGTGAGAGTAAAATACCGTATATTTTTCCTACATTACACAAGAATTGGGTGAACTTAATGTTTCTGATTACCCAACCCAACAAACAAAGTCATTTCAAGCCACCACATTTTACTTCTAAAATAAGTCTAGAAAGGGACAGGCAGCCATTAAACTGATGTGCAGCAACCCTCTAAGTGATGGTCTGTCCATAACCTGGAGGTCATCCCACCCATTTATGAGTCAGGACAGATAGGACTGTTCAGTAATTTGTGGGGTTTTGCCTTTTTCTTTCCTGGTCAAAGTGGAGCAGGAAATGGAGAAAGGCTCCTGCACCAGTGAAGAGTTTTTATCACAAAGCAATCTTTTCTTTTATTGTCCAGTAAGGCAAAATTTGATTAATTCTCTATTTTAAACATCATTGACAGAGCAAAATGATCACACTTTTTTTCCCAACACTGGCAAATGAATGTTTCAGTTTCCTCATCCAGGGTCTCTCCCTTTTATGGGGCTGGAGACCCCCCTGCCCAGCCCTCTCTGAGTCTCCTTCCCTTCAGCTTCTGCATGTGATATATTTGTATATAACGAAAATGTGAACAGCCAACTAAAGTGAGCAATATGAATTTTAGATTTGCAGCCTTTCAATTTAGTATTTACAGAGAAACTCAAACTCCAGTGTTTGCTTCATGCTGATTATCCTTCTGGGGATTAAAGAAAAAAAAAAAAACATCGATTTTCCTCTTACCCTAATTTCCCCACTGCTTCTATGCAAACAGTCTATAAACCTCCTTACACGATTTTTTTTCCTTCTGTTGAAGAACAGAGTGAGGACTTTTTGCAGTCACAGACTCTTCATGAGTACCTGGTTTGTCCCATTTCTCACCCCAGCCTACAGTTACCCCTCTGGTTCCATGTGCCCATTTATTGCTAAAGACTGTATTTTCCATTAGGGGAGAAGAAGAGAGGGACTACCAAACAAACTCCAGTGGTTGCATTCAAAGTGTAATGCTTCTTATCACAAATAATTTAAAAAATGCAAGAACCCCAATTTGCAGCTAGGAGGCCCACTTGAGGGATCAGTTAAAATTTACTCCTTTATACGCATGCCAACTTTGACTTCAAAAAGACTTTATTCCCAAGGATAAACAACCCAATATTTGTGTAATATAATTAAGTGAAGGCATCTTTAAATGTCATACCAGCTTGTGCCATGCTTTAAATTGTTATGCATCAACAGAATTTAACGAGATGGCCAAGGATCCTGCTTCCTGTGTGAATGCGATAAGCCACAAGTACTGTATAGCTCTTTAATAGATTGCCAAAATAAAGCATTTTGTATGCAAATTATTCATGGAGTGGCAAAGCTAATATAGTGCCAAAATTACGCCTACTGGTCCCCTGCAATTAGTAGTTAAGTTGAAGTATCTTCAAACTGCAGAATTTCTTTCAGTGTCTCCCAATACTTGAAACATCTTTTCATTTATGAAAATAGGAAATAACAGCTTTTATTTTCTCTTTAAGATTTAGGGTATGTGTGCTATAACAGAGAAGTGGCAAGAGGGATCTAATCAGAATAATTGCACATAGGCTACCCAGGAAATAAATATGAAAGTCCAGTGACTTGGAAGAAAGTTGAAGGAGAAAGGAAAAAATTTGATTTCCCCCTCCCCAGCCCATACCCCTGAAATAAAGTCTGTGAGCACTGTGAAGTGGGTCTCAAAAAGCTAAGTGCAAAAACCACAGCAAGACTGAAGAGAAATTACAAGCATCTGCCAATAGCTGGGAAGGGATTGTGGTGTGCCCCCAGGTTCAGCACCTTCCCATCTCCTCCTGGAGCCCCCTGTTCAAAAATCACCTGCATTCTCCTGGCAGCACCAAGGGAAAACATCCTTGGGGTACACCAGGCATAAGAGCTGCCACCATGAAAGGCCAACACCTCTAAACCATGTAAGCTGTAGCTGCACTGGCAAGAAATCACCTGAAAAGAAAGGTTCCAGTAGATTCAGGGATTCAGGAGTTTCTAGTTTCAGGTTAGGTACACAAATAACCAACAGCCACATCACCTGGGAAATACTTGCAAAACTCTCAATTTTCTGTGAAGTAATAATGTTCTGCCTTAAATATTGGTTACAGGAATCCTTTGTCAGAAACAGAAAGAAAGAAAGGAACAAGATTTCCCAGTCTCCACATTTCCAGTGAAAAATCTCTTTCCCTCTTTTTCTGCTCTCTAAGACAAACGTAGGGCTGGTGAGGGACCTGTGGCGAGGGGGGAAAGCAGCATTGCTCCTTGATGGACAAGTTTTTTTGAGAAATTTAAACTGCAAATTATCCAGGCTCCATTTACCCTCTTTGGTCGCTTGCAACAGCGTGTGGAGGTGCAGCGTGGTGAAGAAGTGGAGGGGCAGGAAGGTCCTGTAGATCAAGTCCCCATTCTGTAGAGGCAACTCCAGCTGTATTTTCCATTTACAACCTAATAATCAGAGTGGTGTGGTACCTGCCAGGGGCCTGGGGTGGTGATTTAAGGAGCCTGAGTCAAACTGCTTGGACCTGGATGGCCTCTCCAGGCTAACCTGGAGGATTTACTGCCAGCTAAACAACAAATGTAATTTCACCTGCAAACTGTTCTGTGAAATGTTGGGGAATACCATAAACAACAGTATTCAGTCCAGTGAACTCCAAAAGCTGTAATCTACAGCATTCTCTTAACCTGGGGGGCAGTGGGGGGACCCAGAGCCACCAGACCCACTTCCATATTTTGGTATTGAGAGGGGAAGGACAGCAGGCCTCACAGCAGAAAACTGCAGTTCTTCAGAAAAACAAATAAAAGCAGCCACCACTCATAACATAGATCTTGCATTTTGTCATTACTTAGAGCGAGGCAGGTCTAGATGTGCCCTTTTTTACAGCCATGTGGGTTTTAATGTCTGCCCTGCTGAGGGGAGCGTTCCCTCAGCATCTCTGCTGGACAGGGTTTGGCAGAAGGCATGGGGACCACACTGCCCCAGCACTCCATGCCTGCCTGGCCAGCAGCACTTGCCAGATGCCATTGGTCAGGGTCCCACACTGACAACTCGTCATCCACTCCGCCGGCAAAAAAAAAAATAAAATATATATATATTGAAAAAAAAAAAAAAAAGGCAACCAATGAAAATCAATCCTCTGATGCTCCGCTGCCTTAAATACCACTAGAGCAAACAAACAGCCCTAGACAATGCAGCAGAAGCCATATATCAATTACCCTAAACGCTGAAGCATTTTGGCTCGGCGGGCCGCGTCCTGCGCCGCGCTGATAGCGCCGCCGCATTGTCCCCGCGCGCCTGGCGCCCGATAAGGGCTGCCTGTGCTCAGATGATAATGAGCGTGGGCAGGCTTAACACCGTGATTGCAGAATTTCTTGGGTCTCAGAAAAAGGTTCTATTAAGCCCACTGACCCCAATTGAATATTAATTAGCTAATTAACAGATTTATTGTTCCACGCAATTTCTGGAGAGGCGATTTTTTTTTTTTTTTTTCTTCAAGTGCCATTATTTTTTTAAATTATTTTTTGCATTGTGTATAATTGAATCTTTGCAGCTGCCAGCATCTTCTGCATGATTTTGCAAAAAAAAGAAAGAAAACCACTTATAGCTTTCCCTTTTTTTTTTCAGACCCAAATGTTTCCAATCGCTTTAGCGAGTGTTTGGGGGTGGGGGAGGGAGGGGGAAAGACACAGATGATTTGTATTATGTTCTACAGATTTATTTATTCTTAAAAGCTTAACTTAAAAATGTCCACACTTTTTTTTTTGTTTTTCTATTATGATTCACTGGTCTGTCTTTTAGCCTGAGGTTACTATACAGTGCACTGTTATTCCCAGGGAAGACACTGAGGTCTATGCCCTGCCTTCAATACACATCCTTTTAGGCTTTAAGCATCTTTCCTCTCCTCTTACCTGTTTGCTCCTGCTCTTTTCTGCTCTGCAGATACTTTCTGCCCAGCTGGGGAGGGCAGGGAACTTGGGCCAACCTGGCTCTGCATCTTCCTACAGGACCTACAGGGCCCCTTCCACCTTCCACATCTTTTGCAAAGTATTTTCCTAAATACTGAATTACTGGTGAAGAGAGGAGAGGTGATGTTTTACCATGTGGATGATTTTTGATCCTTTCAAAGAAGTTTATTTGGCACAGACTGCTCCAAGAGCTCCACATGGAAGTGAGCAGGGGCCCACAGTGGTCTGTCACATAATGCTATTTGTCAGGGTAGGGGGGTTGTTGCAAATTTCTTACAAGTCATTTACTGCATCATATCTTTTTCTAAAGGAGGAAGATGTCTTTTAAATTAACCCATGTTATTTTTGCTGTTCAAAGATGCTAGCATAAGCACTTTTTAAAGTTTCAGTATTAAAAACCCAGATATTCGTGTAATTTTACAAGCTGTAGTGGAAAATGCCAACAGAGAACAGCATTATCCTGTTAAAGGTAGAAAAGACAGGAATAATCTTGCATTAGAGAATAGAGAACTCACAATTTATATGGTGCAAGAGGGCATACAGATCTCTTGTGTCCATACACCTGGGCTTAGGGCTACTTCTGATGTCCCAACACAGGATTTGCATAATCTGCTGTAGCAAATGTGGTTCAAAACCTAGACCTGGATCTTCTAAAAGTGTCCTCTTTTAGGGCATGTATCTTCCTTCTGTGACCATCGTGTGAGACCACCAAGACAGCCATATGTTATGGTTAAAAACTGAAAAAAAGTGACTCCCTGACATCCTGAAGGGACATGTGAACACTCTTAGGCACTTACAGAAATGAAACTTCATTTGCCTCATGCCCCACAGACAGAAGACAATAGAAGAGAGACAAGTTTATACCTGCCACAGCTACAGGGGGGTGCAAGGATGGTGAAAGCTCACAGATAGAAATCAAGGAGGAACTTTCTCAGACTAATGATTTTTCTGTTATTTTTTCTTTCTTTTAAATAAAACTGCCAGTGTTCAATGAAATAATTGATTTGTAGCTTTTAAGCAGTTCATGTTTCTACAGCTCGCAGTCATGTTTGGGAACTTGTGAAACAGGTCCTTGATAACTCAAGACACTTTTTGGATCCACAGAAATGCTGCTCTGCCAGATTAAATGAGTTAAAATACACCCAGGATCTTGCAGGGGACACCAGTGCAGATTATGGCCTATACTTGCACAGCAGCATAAAACCCAGCTTGTTGTTTCTGATAGGGGATTGATGCTTTCACTCAATGTCCAGAACTAAGCTGTGTGACCCAGAAGACAAGAAGCCAGCAGAGGCAGCCCTGGGTCCTGCCTAAATTTGGATCCAGCCAATAGTTTGACCAGTCATGGGGAGTAGTGCAGGTGTTGGGATGCTCTTGCTCATTGCTGAGATAACTGAGCTGAAATATCAAATCATGGAATTGTTAGGGTTGGAAGAGACCCCTGGAGATCATCCAGTCCCACCCCAGTGCCAAGGCAGGGTCACAGGAGCAGTGGCACAGTAACCCACCAGGGGGGTTGGAATGTCTGCACAGAGGGAGACTCCAGGATCTCCCTGGGCAGCTGGCCCAGGGCTCTGACACCCTCAGTGTAAACTTCTTCATTCTAAGCAGAACTTGTTGTGTTCNCATCTCTGTGGCCTCTGCTGGACCCTCTCCAGTAGCCCCTTGTCTCTTGTAGAGGAGCCCCACCAGGACAGGCACTCCAGTGGGCTCTGTGGGGCTGGCTAGAAGGGCAGGAGCAGCTCCCTCAGCCTGCTGGCCACGCTTGTCCCAGATCCCAGTGGCCCTCTTGGCCACAAGGACACACTGCTGGCCCATGGTCAGCTCATCACCCACCTAGAGTCCCAACTCCTTCTCCATGGAGCTGCTCTCCATTGGCTCATCCCTAACCTGGGCTGGTGCTTGGGGTGATCCCTCCCCAGGTCAGCACCCTCCACTTGCCATTATTGAACCTCATCAGGTTTTCCTCTGGCCTAGGTGAATCAAGACATTTTCATGAAGTGCTGTTGGCATAAACTTCTTTTTATTCAGATTTCTCTGCCTTTTTTACAGCTATGCCCAACCCTGAAGTGTGCTAGTCAGGGAGGTGGTGTTTAAACCCCATGACCATTTACTTAAAAATGTTAAATGAAATACAACTGGGGCTCCAAATAAAAACACCACAAAATGGGATTGCTATTTAAGCATAAAATCACAAGGAATAGGGAAAGAGAAACATAAAGCTTGCACTAGGTTTATGGAGATGTGTGAACTGTGTCAGCAAAGAGCCTGGACAAGACTCATCTAAAGGTTGGTTGATACTATTTCATATTGACTTTGACCTTCTACTCTAATGTAATTACTAGGAATAATTTAAATAACTTTCCTCTTTTTTTGTTCCCAGAGGAAAAAAAAAAAACATTTTCCATTGCTTAAAACTGGAAAACAAAATGTTTGATTGAGGTCATCTTGACATCCATTAGTGTGATAAATGAAGTGGAATTCAAGGCTGCTCCATTATCAAGGTTCATTTTTGTTGTTCAGATCTGGTTTCCCCCTCCCCTCTCCCTTCTTTTTTTTCTTTTTTTTTAAACAACATGGCCTCAGACTCAAGGCTGATTACAATAATTACATTTTCTCCCCATAATAGTACAAATGATTCAAGGAGTTATTCAGAATGTTTCAATGTCAGCACTTAGATAAATGCTCCTTCTTTCCTAGGGCTTGCATTTTTTATGCAGAATGTTAGTTAGCAGCAGCAGTAACGGTGTAGTTGTCACAAAACCGTGAATTTACGTGCCCAGTAACTACATTCACAATTGTTTGGTGCTTGGCCTGGCAACGAGGCTGAATGGGATACCAGATAATTTATAACTGCTCCCCAATACAAGAAGAACAATTATATTGTGTGCAGTATAAAATGGCCATTATTTAGCTCAATTTTTAAAAATTATTTGAACAAAATGCCTATCCTTTGCAGGGCTATTTTCTTCTTGGATCTAATTAGATACCCGAGGAATACAGGATATATAAATTTTAGCCAGCAAATATATTTATGGAATTTTAATTCGCTTCTTGTATACCTCTGCCATAAACCTTGTGAGCCTTCTTTGGGAGGTTTTTAATCTTAAAGGTAAAAAAAAAAAGCAAAAAAACCCAAGAGTTGTACAAAAGGCAGCTGCTGTTTTTCTGATGAGCAGCAAGACGCTGGCTGTACATTCCTCCTCTCATACCATAAAATTATTGCTGCTTTATGGGAACAAATGCAGACTTTACAGATTGCAACTCCTGGTAGGGAGGAGCTGGGCAGAGCTTTGGAGGGGCCTCAGGCAGGTTGGGATCCCTGGGATTTCCCAGCCCCTGAGCTGGAGTTTCCATCCCCAGCCTTCAGCCCTGCCCCGAGCCTCCCCTTGGCTTTCACAATGAGCAGGTCAGACTGCTGTGGAAGGAACCTCTCAGGAAAAATTCTCCACATAGCTGTTCTGGCATCTCACAGAAGAGGAAACAGCCCCCAAAACAGTTCATAAGCTCCTGACTGCAAAGATCAACACTCTCTTTTTCACATGGAAAAGACAAGGGGTAATGGCTATGAGTTACTCCTGGGGAATGTTCCAGTTAGACACAAGAGGAAATTTTTTCACAACAAGCACAGTCAGCCTTTGGAATAATCTCCACAGGGAAATGGTGGATTCTGCAACCTCAGACACTTCTAAGATTCAGCTGAGCCTTTTTTTTCAGGTCATGCTTTTGCCAAGAAAGGCTGGACCAGATGATCCTTGAGGTCCCTTACTCTATGATCCTAGGGGTTTGTGATCTTCCTCTGAAGGTGACAGAGGCAGGGAGGCTCCACAGCACTGAAAACACCTGGCTCTGGTACCTGCTGTGGTTTTCCTTTGCAAAATATGGAAATTTTGGTCCAGATGGCAAAACTGATTTCCATTCACAAGGGTGGCACTTTCCCTTACTTTGCTCCAAAGTAGTTCAGGGATGAACAAAACATACTGGAGGAAAGTCAGGTTTGACCTGACCAGTTTGTTTCCTGACCAGCCTCTGTATAATTTGTACCTAAACAGGGGATCAGGTAGAGAAGGGGCAGACAGATGCCAGAAAGCTCAGGTTTGTTAATAACTGGGCTCAGTTTAAGACATCATTGAAACTTAAATTTTGCCAATTTTGAAAGGAAATTATCCATGCTATTACCAAGATGGGCATTCAATCAAAGTCTAAAATTAGGCTTTCTCCTGAATGAAACCTTAAAATATCTGGCATATATAAATCTAATCCAGCTGTCTGAGAGTCGATGTCACCCATCACTGTAGAGCCAGGTCACAAAACATTGCATTAACCCCTGCCTTGGAAAGGAGATCTTTCACGGAATTGCATCTGCATCCACCTAACTAAAGCAAATCCAGCCACGTGTCTTGCAATGGCAAAAAAATAGTCCAGGGAGACCAGGAAGGCAGCAGGCAGGGGAAGGGCTGCAGTGTTTCAGCTGCCACAGCTCCCACCTGCCCTTCCCTTCCCAGAGTCCAAGGATGCAGGAGAGAGCTGGGATGAGAGGCTGTGCTGAGTGCAATTAATTTATATCTCCATTTAAATAAAACCCTCTCACAGTCGTAGCTTGGGAGGAGGCAGCGCCTCTTGGCAAACAAAATTGTATTAAGTGCACTCCACTAGAAATGTTTATACTTTGTCCCTGAGAAATGTTTATGCTGGAGTACAGTATTTAACTTATCAATTTGAAAGTGAATGACGAGGAGAGGAGTACAGAGGTTTTCTTCTTTCAGGAGCATTTGTTAAGTGCCTTTCATTCGTGGCAGCTCCAAAGCCAGGGTAAATTGTCTTTGCCTGGAGGAGTCTGCAGTGACCAGAGCAATGCTGAGTGTGCTTGTGGGGACACTCCAGCAAAAGCACACCCAAAAAATGAATGAAAGTTCGGGGAAATGTCTTCCTTTCTGATTAAATTCCTTTCTTCTCACCCTCTCCTGGTGCTGACTTGCCTCAGGAGCCCAAAATTATGATAGAGCAACTAACAGAGCAGGGAGAAGCCAGAAGACTGTACCCATGAGCACGAATTTCTCCTTCCCATTGAGCAAACCAGTGCCTCCACGTTTTGATCAGGGGCCAGCAGCCAGCTGATTCCATCACCAGCAAGGCTGCAATACTCTGCATTTTTCTGGGGAACCTGCCTGCATGAGCAGTGTGCACACAGGGAAGTGCTGGAGTTCACTCCTGTTTGCTGCTGGCTTAGATTCCTTGCTGGAGAGCCTGCAGGCTTCCTGAGATGAATGTTTTGTCAGAGTTCTAAAGACATTCTGGAAAGGCAATGCAGTGGTGCAGAAGATATAGTTCTCTGCAGAAAAAAATTTCCCAGTTAAATGTTGTGTTCTGCAGAAGGACAATGCAGAAGGTTTGTGTGTTGGGCATCTTCAGGAGTCTCAAAACCAGGATTATCTTGTCCTCCCCCAGCAGCTGGCAGCTGCTTCTCCCATCACACCCCAAAAACACCACAAAAGACTGTGCTGGCAATCCCAGCTGCTTTTGCTTGGTGCAATGTGGGAAAGATCAACTAGAGTGGGGGGAAATAAATTAAAAAAAAAAGAGCAGGAAGGGAAGGAAGATTGCTCACTCTAACCATCATCCATAACATCATATTTGATCTTTACATGAGGCTCCCAGGGAGGCAAAGAGGCAGTGTAGGTCTGAATCCAGGAATAACAATGTGCACTTAATAGTTCTCACTGCATGATGGAGTATGACACTGACATTTTACCAATGTATCTTCAGAGGTTAATGAGGGAAAACCTGCCTGGAGCCAAGAGCCCAGGACCTGCCAAATGGGAACTGGTTGTTTCTGTGAGGAGGAGAGACCCAAAAGAGGGAAATAAGAGGCACAGAACAAACCACCTACACGATATTTCAGTGCCTAACCACAAAAAACAAAGGGAGGGGAGCCTGGTGCCAGAGGGGAGGCAATGAGGGGAGCTCAGCAGCTCATGGACAAGGAGTAGGAAAGGAAAAAAAGCCACATGTCCTTATGGTGGTCTCAGCATTGAACACAGCATCAAACAGGCTCTTCTTTGTGTCCCTAATGTATCTGTCCCTGATATTTTTTTCCCTCCTCCAAGGCTTTGCTTTAGAATATACATGACCTGAATCAGCTCACAAGCAGCAGCACTGTGATTAAAATAATAATAATAATAATAATAATAAAAATAATGATAATAATAATGCATTCATGCAGAGTGTGAGAAGTAAGTATGACCTCTGAGAAACCCAGAAAAATCTGCAGCTCTTGGGGGGTAGGAACATTAAATGAGGTTTAAAAGCTTGCCAGCTTCTCCAGCCCACATGTCAAGACCAGAGGTGGTGGAAGACTGAAGAAGAATAATTTGCAAGGGAGGGGTGTAATTTATCAAATTCTGGGAAACTCATCACTTTGCTTTGGATGGGAACTGGCAGCAAAAATAGCTGGTACTGATGAACAGGTTTTAAGAGGCACCTGCTCCAAAAGTGCTTTGTATTATACAGAAACAGAAAATAATTATAATTTTAAAATTATTTTGCCTTCCCCGTGGTTCATTTGCTCTCCTCTCACCAAATGAATGAGACAAAGAAGAAAATCTCTCTGAGAAAAGCAATATGTGTCCCTGCTTGAGGGGGACAGAGCTGCTGCCTTTGGGACACCTTGGTCCAAAGGTTGCACTTTTTTCCCCCCAGCTTTTTTTAGGAAAGTTACACTTCACAGCTAAGAATAGCATTCTTCATCAACAGGTAGAATCACGCCTGGCTAGCCTTGAACTACAGGAAAAGCTGTCTCCTGCTAGTGGCACGTGTTCTCAGGGATGAGAAACCCTGATCAAAAGACCACGTGCCCAATCCTGCAATTATTTCTGACTCTGACACATGGTGAGCTGTGGATGTGGCATCAACTCTCATTTCAGTGCATTGGAGGGGCTCCACTGGCAGCCCTCAGGGCTTTCCAGAGCAGTGAATCCCCCATGCCCCTCAATATCCATCCTGTTCCTCACCATGGCTGCTTGCAGCATGCTCTGAGCCAGCCTGGTCCAGGGGCTTTTTCTACCACAAGACCAAGACACCAAGTGCCCAAAGCTGGTGGCATGTGCCACCAAATTGTTCCCAGCCACGTGGCAACCCTGTGGCTGATATACACCCTACACACAAAGCCAGCATCCTACACACAGACCCCAAAGACAGGCTTCTCTCTGAGGGACCAACACATCTCCAAAATATTGGGATGGGATTCAAGGCATGGCAGCAGGCACAGCTCTGCACCCACAGCATTCCTGGGAAGCATCAGTGCCACTGGTCCCCCAGAGCAGCAGAGAGAACACGGAGCACTGGCCCAAGGACAGCCAGCTGGTCCTTTATAAAGCCTGCCTGCTCTGGAGCTGGCAAAGCACAGGGTCCCTCCCTCACCCAGAGCTGAGATTTATAGGGCAGGAGGCGGGGGAGCACCAGCACACGGGCTTGAGCAACTGGATACCCTCAGATTTATACTCCATTTGGGATGATAATGAGGTGGTTAATACAGAAATACAAGACAGCAATAAACCACTGACTTTTATAGATCTCAGTGTGAATCTGAATCATCATTTGGTGAGCAGGAGATGGGTGATATACAGCAGCCTGTCCTGCCTCGCTCCTCGCAGCTCCCTGGGAGAGCAGCAGCACAAGGGAGCTGAGAGCACCAGGGCTGATAAATCCTGCCTGCCTGTGCAGGAACAGTGTCCATGGGATGGGGTTTGCTAATGGAATATGGCTCGACTAATCTCAATTAAAAGCATGTTCTTGTTGCACCGAGATCCCTTTTCCTCTACTCAAGTTGTGCTCATTTTTAAACCCTTGCATTCCATTGGAAATGCGTGCTGGCAGCTGAAGGCAGACTGTGTTGTTTGCTTTAATAAAGGAACTAAAAATTACTTGGTTTCTGATGGGCAAGGAGCATTAACTACCACTCAATGATCTACTTTCAGGTCACATAAAGTCATCTAAACTTGCATCAACCTGTTTGTAACTCCAACAAACAAATCACAAAAACTCTGGAACGTGTGTTCTAAATGCCTCAAAGTTCACAAGAGTTAAAAAAACAAAATAAATATTGCAGCTTGACAAATTAATGGTTTAAAAGGCCCCTTTACCTTACAACATGACACCTCCTCACAGCTGCCCCCAAAGCACAGGCACTGGAGGCTGGCCCAATGCTGTGGGCAGAGGCACAGCCCTGGGTTCAGGGCTGCTGCTGCAAGGCTCCTCTTGCAGCTGTGCCCTTGGCTGCTCCTGCTGACCCCGCTTTTTCATTGGGTATTTTTCTGTCTTGGGCCAGGAAATCAAAAAAAAACTTATAGAAATATCTTCCCAAGTAAAATAGGGACTTTAGGGTATCTGGCTTTAACAGCCTGACTGCTGAGAGCAGACACCTTCAGCAGTTTGGCCATAAAAATCACAAGCAGCTTCCAAAAGTATTTCTCTTTGTGCATGCATGTACTTTTCTGTGAGAGAGGCTCAGAAGCTGAAGTGATATTTCATTAAGGTAGCTGGAGCTAATCCTTCCCATCCCCATTCTTCTTGAAGACAGCACAGGCAAGCAGGGCTGGGCAGCAGGGTTTCTGCTACCTCCACACCCCAAACCCATCAGGAATGGAATATTGGAGGATTTTATTTATATATGATGGAAGAAAAAATAAATAAATAGATAAAATGTTAGAGGAAATGGTCCAGAAATGCTGAAATATAAATGAAGGACTGAAATAATCTACCCTTACTTTATGTAGTGGCATAGGTATAAAAAAACCCTGGGTTTTATTATTATTATTATTTTTTTTTTTTTTATTGAGAATCCTTTTTCTTCCCAAGAAAATAGTTTATGTAGAATGTCCCAAGAAGCTTCAATTTTTGTTTATATATCCATATATATGAGTGGTGGTAATTTGAAGTCCTCCAAACAATCACTTGTAAATAACAGCCTTTCTGAGCAGCAATATATATCCACAAATCAGTCCCAGGACACTGAAGCTCTGTATGAGAAGGCCTATTTATGTTATTCCAGGCAGAGAAAAAAAAATTGCTCTGTTTTATATAAAAAGAAAATTTCTTATTAACATGCACAGTTAATTGGATAATAAAAAAAAGAAGACCTGGGCTGACTAGAAAGTTGATCTAGTGAACTCCTGAGCAGTGTAATTTAGCAGGGCAGCAATGCCAGTGCAGGTACAGGTTTGGCTGCTGCACAGCCCCAGGTGTGGCTCCTGGGCCCCACACTCACACTGGGGATGCTCCTGGGGCACTGGGGAGGAGCAGTGGCTCTGCAAGAAACCCTGCAGAGCTCAGGGCAGAGCCAACAATGGGACAGGAGGGGGGCTTGGAGCAGAGTGCTGCAGGACCAGACCCCTAAATCCCAAATTCCACCTCTCACATCTGCAGCAGGCAGGCAGATGTGAGCCTCCTGCTCTGTCAGATCATCCCCAGCCATGGGAAGGGGGTACTGCTTTGAGCTTTTGCTCATGGGGATAAACCCTGAGCCTGTTTTATTTTCGTGGGGTAGCCAGCCATAACCACAAACCCAAGCAGGTGCTGCCCATCTATCACACCTTGCTGCTGAAAAAGCCCCTGCCAAGTCACCCCCTTGGGACATGGATGGGCAGGGCTAGCTCTGGCCAGATCAGCCCTGCCACTGACCTGTGTGCAAGGAGGGACAGCAAAGGTTCAAAGCATGCTGTGTTTGTACCTGCAGCTTTCTCACAGCCTTTATCTCCTGCTGTAAATGCATTATTTGGGGAGAGGTGAAGGAGCAAAGTTACCACAGTGCTGCTTGATCCTGTTATCAGCCATAAGTTGAATTTCCAGGACCTTGAGCCTCACCAGTTGTAACAGCAGAGTCCAGATAATACACACACACACACACACTATTTAAAATATGCTTTTCCTCAAAGCAAGACTTTAGGAGAAGCCACTCACAAAGCCAGCAAATGGCATCAACCAAAGGTTCCATTCATCAAGTGGCTTCTTAAGTGGCAGGAGTACTTTACAGAGGCCAAAGCATCTATTTGCTGCACCTTTTCCTTCCATAAATTATACTCTTGGCTTTCCTCAGTGGAGCACCACTGGAAATGTGAAAAAAACCTAACAGTTGTGTTGGGTCAAACATAAGAAAATAAAAATTATTAGAAAAATGCATCCAGGGCACTTTCTCAAACACTCAGGTGAGTTTAAACACGAGCAGCTCTGCTTAGGGGGCTTTTGTCTTCACCTCCATCAGTGCACAAGCTTTGCCTACAGAGGCTTTTGTGTCAGGGGAATGTTAATCCTGTCCACAGCAGTCTTGGCTTTTGCCATATTTCCAGGGAATTAGGACAATTCCAGGACTGGGCAGAGGGAGAGTTCTGGGGGATGTGCTGGGACACACGGACAGGAGGGATGTGATGGGACACACGGACACGGGGATGTGATGGGACACACGGACACGGGGATGTGATGGGACACACGGAGACGGGGGTGTGATGGGACACACGGACAGGAGGGATGTGCTGGGACACACGGACAGGAGGGGATGTG